>CAKOAT010094155.1:41438-52042 GCA_932364175.1 Eruca vesicaria subsp. sativa
TTGCACCTCTTTTTTATTTTATTTCAAACCATATGGCTTTCAATATTCAGAAACCCATAAAGTTTGAATCGCGAGGAACTACGTCGTCCATAGCACCATTTCGGAAAGCCCCCAATACAATCTATGGCAGTGATAAGGCATGAAAATGTCAAACCCAAATTCAGCTGTTTCGGGCCTCAAAACAGCTGTTGAACAATTCGGGCCGTAAAAGAGTTGTAGACTGGGTTTTCCGTGTGTTTTTATCTGCTTCTACATCGATTTCCATACAAATTTATGCAGGTAAAATGACAACAAATAATGTTTGTTCACGGAAAATTAAATCAAATTTTTCGACGAGAGATATATATGGAATCACGAGTCATGTAATAACTATGCAAACATACCAGCGCTAATGACCCGGATCCCATCAGAAATTCGTAATGAAACGTGTTTGGGTAAGAGTAATACTAGGATGGGTGACCTCCTAGGATGTCCTCGGGTTGCACCTCTCTTTTTTTTCAAATCATATCGCGTCCAATTTTAGAAAACCCATAACCCTCAAATCGTGAGGAACTACGTCGCCATAGCACCATTTCAGAAAGCACCCAAAACGATCTATGGCAGTGATAAGGCGTTACAATTTTTCAAACCCAAATTCAGCCATCTTGGGTCAGCCATTTTGGGCCCTAAAATGGCTGTCAAACGATTCGGGCTGTAAAAGAGTTGCGGTATGGCTTTTCCGCAGGTTTTTATCGGCTTCTACATCGATTTCCATACAAATCATGTTGGTTCACGGAAGATTAAATCGAATTTTTTGAAGAGAGATTTATATTGAATCACAAGTCATGTAATAATTGTGCGAACGTACCAGCGCTAATGACCTGGATCCCATCAGAAGTTCGTAATGAAACGTGCTTGGGTGAGAGTAGTATCAGGATGGGTGACCTCCCGGGATGTCCTCGGGTTGCACCTCTCTTTTTTTTCAACCCATATCTCGTCCAATATTTAAAAACCCACAACTCTCGAAACATGAGGAACTACTTCACCCATATCACCATTTCAGAAAGCACCCAAAATGATCTATGGCAGTGATCAGACGTGACAATTTTTCAAACCCAAATTTAGCCATTGGGTCAGCCATTTTGGGCCCCAAAATGGCTCTCGTACAATTCGGGCTGTAAAAGAGTTGCGGTATGAGTTTTCTGCAGGTTTTTATTGGCTTCTACATCGATTTCCATACAAATTTATGGAGGTAAAATGGCAACAAACCATGTTGGTCCCCAAAAATTCAGCTTTTTTAGGTCAGCCATTTTGGGCCCCAAAACGGCTGTCCAACGATTCAGGCTGTAAAAGAGTTGCGATCTGGGTTTTCCACATGTTTATATCGGCTTCTTTATCGATTTCTGTACAATTTTCCGCAGGTAAAATGTCAACAAACCATGTTGGTCCGCAGAAAATTAAATCGAAATTTTCATACCAACACTAATGCACCGGATCTCTTCAGAACTTCGAAATGAAACGTGCTTGGGTGAAAGTAGTACTAGGAGGGGTGACCTTGCGGAAAGTCCTCGGGTTGCACCTATCAAACCCAAATTCAGCTGTTTTGGGCCTCAAAACAGCTGTTGAACAATTCGGGCCGTAAAAGAGTTGTAAACTGGGGTTTCCGTGTGTTTTTATCTGCTTCTACATCTATTTCCATACAAATTTATGCAGGTAAAATGACAACAAATCATGTTTGTTCACGGAAAATTAAATCAAATTTTTCGACAAGAGATATATATGGAATCACGAGTCATGTAATAATGGTGCAAACATACCAGCGCTAATGACCCGGATCCCATCAGATATTCGTAATGAAACGTGTTTGGGTAAGAGTAATACTAGGATGGGTGACCTCCCAGGATGTCCTCGGGTTGCACCTCTCTTTTTTTTCAAATCATATCGCGTCCAATTTTAGAAAACCCATAACCCTCAAATCGTGAGGAACTACGTCGCCATAGCACCATTTCAGAAAGCACCCAAAACGATCTATGGCAGTGATAAGGCGTGACAATTTTTCAAACCCAAATTCAGCCATCTTGGGTCAGCCATTTTGGGCCCTAAAATGGCTGTCAAACGATTCGGGCTGTAAAAGAGTTGCGGTATGGCTTTTCCGCAGGTTTTTATCGGCTTCTACATCGATTTCCATACAAATCATGTTGGTTCACGGAAGATTAAATCGAATTTTTTGAAGAGAGATTTATATTGAATCACAAGTCATGTAATAATTGTGCGAACATACCAGCGCTAATGACCCGGATCCCATCAGAACTTCGTAATGAAACGTGCTTGGGTGAGAGTAGTATCAGGATGGGTGACCTCCCGGGATGTCCTCGGGTTGCACCTCTCTTTTTTTTCAACCCATATCTCGTCCAATATTTAAAAACCCACAACTCTCGAAACATGAGGAACTACTTCACCCATATCACCATTTCAGAAAGCACCCAAAATGATCTATGGCAGTGATCAGACGTGACAATTTTTCAAACCCAAATTTAGCCATTGGGTCAGCCATTTTGGGCCCCAAAATGGCTCTCGTACAATTCGGGCTGTAAAAGAGTTGCGGTATGAGTTTTCTGCAGGTTTTTATTGGCTTCTACATCGATTTCCATACAAATTTATGGAGGTAAAATGGCAACAAACCATGTTGGTCCCCAAAAAATTAAGTGGAAGTTTTCAACGAGATATATATATATATATATGGAATCGCGAGTCATGGAAGAATGGTGCAATCATACCAACACAAGTTCACCGGATCCCATCAGAACTCTGTAATGAAACGTGCTTAGGTGAGAGTAGTACTAGGATGGGTAACCTCCCGGGAAATACTTGTGTTGCACCTCATTTTATTTTATTTTCAAACCATAACGCGTCCAATATTCAAAAACCCATAAATTTTTAATCGTGAGAAACTACTTCGCCCATAGCACAATTTCGGGAAGCACCCAAAACGATCTATTGCAGTTATGCAGTTATACGGCATGACAATTTTTTAAACACAAATTCAGCTTTTTTAGGTCAGCCATTTTGGGCCCCAAAACGGCTGTCCAACGATTCAGGCTGTAAAAGAGTTGCGATCTGGGTTTTCCACATGTTTATATCGGCTTCTTTATCGATTTCTGTACAATTTTCCGCAGGTAAAATGGCAACAAACCATGTTGGTCCGCAGAAAATTAAATCGAAATTTTCATACCAACACTAATGCACCGGATCTCTTCAGAACTCCGAAATGAAACGTGCTTGGGTGAGAGTAGTACTAGGAGGGGTGACCTTGCGGAAAGTCCTCGGGTTGCACCTATCAAACCCAAATTCAGCTGTTTTGGGCCTCAAAACAGCTGTTGAACAATTCAGGCCGTAAAAGAGTTGTAAACTGGGTTTTCCGTGTGTTTTTATCTGCTTCTACATCTATTTCCATACAAATTTATGCAGGTAAAATGACAACAAATCATGTTTGTTCACGGAAAATTAAATCAAATTTTTCGACAAGAGATATATATGGAATCACGAGTCATGTAATAATGGTGCAAACATACCAGCGCTAATGACCCGGATCCCATCAGAAATTCGTAATGAAACGTGTTTGGGTGAGAGTAATACTTGGATGGGTGACCTCTCAGGATGTCCTCGGGTGCACCTCTCTTTTTTGTCAAACCATATCGCGTCCAATATTAGAAAACCCATAACTCTAAAATCGTGAGCAACTACGTCGCCCATAGAACCATTTCAGAAAGCACCCAAAACGATCTATGGCAGTGATAAGGCGTGACAATTTTTCAAACCCAAATTCAGCAATTTTGGGTCAGCCGTTTTGGGACCTAAAATGGCTGTCAAATAATTCGGGCTGTAAAAGAGTTGCAGTATGGGGTTTCCGCAGGTTTTTATCAGCATCTACATCGATTTCCATACAAATTTATGCAGGTAAAATGGCAACAAACCATGTTGGTCCCCAAAAAATTAAGTCAATTTTTTCAACGAGATATATATATATATATATATGGAATCTCGAGTCATGGAAGAATGGTGCAATCATACCAACACAAGTTCACCGGATCCCATTAGAACTCTGTAATGAAACGTGCTTAGGTGAGAGTAGTTCTAGGATGGGTAACCTCCCGGGAAGTCCTTGTGTTGCACCTCATTTTATTTTATTTTAAAACCATAACGCGTCCAACATTCAAAAACCCATAAATTTTTAATCTTGGGAAACTATGTCACCCATAGCACAATTTAAAAAAGCACCCAAAACGATCTATTGCAGTTTTGGGTCAGCCATTTGGGGCCCCAAAACAGCTATCCAACAATTCAGGCTGTAAAGGAATTGCGATCGGAGTTTTCCACATGTTTATATCGGCTTCTACATCGATTTCTATACAAATTTCTGCAGGTGAAATGGAAACAAACCATGTTGGTCCCTAGAAAATTAAATCGAATTTTTCATACCAACACTAATGCACCGGATCCCATAAGAACTTCGTAATGAAACGTTCTTGGTTGAGAGTAGTACCAGGATGGGTGACCTCCCGGGATGTCCTCGGGTTGCACCTCTCTTTTTTATCAAACCATATCGCATCCAATATTTAAAAATTCATAACTCTCGAAACGTGAGGAACTACTTCACCCATAGCACCATTTCAGAAAGCACCAAAACGATCTATGGCAGTGATAAGGCGTTACAATTTAATTCAAGATGTAAAAGAGTTGCGGTATGGGTTTTCCGCAGGTTATCGGCTTCTACATTGATTTCCCTCCAAATTTATGCATGTAAAATGGCAACAAACCATGTTGGTCCCCAAAAAATTAAGTCAAATTTTTTAACGAGATATATATGGAATCGCGAGTCATGGAAGAATGGTGCAATCATACCAACGCAAGTTCACCGGATCCCATTAGAACTCTGTAATGAAACGTGCTTAGGTGAGAGAAGTACTAGGATGGGTAACCTCCCGGGAAGTCCTTGTGTTGCACCTCATTTTATTTTATTTTAAAACCATAACACGTCCAACATTCAAAAACCCATAAATTTTCAATCTTGGGAAACTACGTCGCCCATAGCACAATTTCGGAAAGCACCCAAAACGATCTATTGCAGTTATGCAGTTATAAGGCATGATAATTTTTTTAAACACAAATTCAGCCGTTTTGGGTCAGCCATTTTGGGCCCCAAAACGGTTGTACAACAATTCAGGCTGTAAAGGAGTTGCGATCTGGGTTTTCCACATGTTTATATCGGCTTCTACGTCGATTTCTATACAAATTTCTGCAGGTAAAATGGCAACAAACGATGTTGGTCCCCAGAAAACTAAATTGAATTTTTCATACCAACACTAATGCACCGGATCCCTTCAGAACTCCGAAATGATACGTGCTTGGGTGAGAGTAATACTAGGATGGGTGACCCCCAGGAAAGTCCTCGGGTTGCACCTCTTTTTTATTTTATTTTCAAACCATATAGCGTTCAATATTCAATATCCCATAAAGTTTGAATCGCGAGGAACTACGTCGTCCAAAGCACCATTTCGGAAAGCCCCCAATACAATCTATGGCAGTGATATGGCATAAAAATTTCAAACCCAAATTCAGCTGTTTCGGGCCTCAAAACAGCTGTTGTACCATTAGGGCCGTAAAAGAGTTGTAAACTGGGTTTTCCGCGTGTTTTTATCGGCTTCTACATCGATTTCCATACAAATTTATGCACGTAAAATGACAACAAATCATGTTTGTTCAAGGAAAATTAAATCAAATTTTTCGACGAGAGATATATATGAAATCACGAGTCATGTAATAATGGTGCAAACATACCAGCGCTAATGAAATGGATCCCATCAGAAATTCGTAATGAAACGTGTTTGGGTGAGAGTAATACTAGGATGGGTGACCTCCCGAGATTTCCTCAGGTTGAACTCTGTACTGAAACGTGCTACGTCGCCCATAGCACCATTTCAGAAAGCACCCAAAACGATCTATGGCAGTGATAAGGCGTGATAATTTTTCAAACCCAAATTCAGCCATCTTGGGTCAGCCATTTTGGGCACTAAAATGGCTGTCAAACAATTCGAGCTGTAAAAGAGTTGCGGTATGGCTTTTCCGCAGGTTTTTATCGGCTTCTACATCGATTTCCATACAAATCATGTTGGTTCACGGAAGATTAAATCGAGTTTTTTGAAGAGAGGTATATATTGACTCACAACTCATGTAATAATTGTGCGAACATAGCAGCGCTAATAACCCGGATCCTATCAGAAATTCGTAATGAAACGTGATTGGGTGAGAGTAGTACCAGGATCGGTGACCTCCCGGGATGTCCTCGGGTTGCACCTCTCTTTTTTTCAACCCATATAGCGTCCAATATTTAAAAACCCATAACTTTCAAAACATGAGGAACTACTCCACCCATAGCACCATTTCAGAAAACACCCAAAACGATATATGGCTGTCGTACAATTCGGGCCATTGGGTCAGCCATTTTGGGCCCCAAAATGGCTGTCGTACAATTCGGGCTGTAAAAGAGATGCGGTATGGGTTTTCCGCAGGTTTTTATCGGCTTCTACATCGATTCCATACAAATTTATGGAGTTAAAATGGCAACCAACCATGTTGGTCCCCAAAAAATTAAGTCGAATTTTTCGAGGAGATATATATATATATATATATATATATATATATATATATATATATATATATATATATATATATATATATGGAAACGTGAGTCATGGAAGAATGGTGCAATCATACCAACACAAATTCACCGGAGCCCATCAGAACTATGTAATGAGACGTGCTTAGGTGAGAGTAGTACTAGGATGGGTAACCTCGCGGGAAGTCCTTTTGTTGCACCTCATTTTATTTTATTTTCAAANATATATATATATATATATATATATATATATATATATATATATATATATATATATATATATATATATATATATGGAATCGCGAGTCATGGAAGAATGGTGCAATCATATCAACACAAGTTCACCGGATCCCTTCTGAACTCTGTATTGAAACGTGCTTAGGTCAGAGTAGTACTAGGATGGGTAACCTCACGGGAAGTCCTTGTGTTGCACCTCATTTTATTTTATTTTCAAACCATAACGGGTCCAATATTCAAAAACCCATAAATTTTTAATCGTGAGAAACTACTTCGCCCATAGCACAATTTCGTAAAGCACCCATAACGATCTATTGCAGTTATGCAGTTATACGGCATGACAATTTTTTAAACACAAATTTTGCTTTTTAGGGTCAGCCATTTTGGGCCCCAAAACAGCTGTCCAACAATTCAGGCAGTAAAAGAGTTGCGATCTGGGTTTTCCACATGTTTATATGGGCTTCTATATCGATTTCTATACAAATTTCTGCAGGTAAAATGGCAACAAACCATGTTCCCCAGAAAATTAAATCGAATTTTTCATATCAACACTAATGCACCGGATCCCTTCAGAAATCCGAAATGAAATGTGCTTGGGTGAGAGTAGTACTAGGAGGGGTGACCTTCCGGAAAGTCCTCGGGTTGCACCTCTTTTTTATTTTATTTCAAACCATATGGCTTTCAATATTCAGAAACCCATAAAGTTTGAATCGCGAGGAAATACGTCGTCCATAGCACCATTTCGGAAAGCCCCCAATACAATCTATGGCAGTGATAAGGCATGAAAATGTCAAACCCAAATTCAGCTGTTTCGGGCCTCAAAACAGCTGTTGAACAATTCAGGCCGTAAAAGAGTTGTAAACTGGGTTTTCCGTGTGTTTTTATCTGCTTCTACATCGATTTCAATACAAATTTATGCAGGTAAAATGACAACAAATCATGTTTGTTCACGGAAAATTAAATCAAATTTTTCGACGAGAGATATATATGGAATTACGAGTCATGTAATAACTATGCAAACATACCAGCGCTAATAACCCGGATCCCATCAGAAATTCGTAATGAAACGTGTTTGGGTAAGAGTAATACTAGGATGGGTGACCTCCCAGGATGTCGTCGGGTTGCACCTCTCTTTTTTTTCAAATCATATCGCGTCCAATTTTAGAAAACCCATAACCCTCAAATCGTGAGGAACTACGTCGCCCATAGCACCATTTCAGAAAGCACCCAACACGATCTATGGCAGTGATAAGGCGTGACAATTTTTCAGACCCAAATTCAGCCATCTTGGGTCAGCCATTTTGGGCCCTAAAATNCATCGATTTCCATACAAATCATGTTGGTTCACGGAAGATTAAATCGAGTTTTTTGAAGAGAGGTATATATTGACTCACAACTCATGTAATAATTGTGCGAACATAGCAGCGCTAATAACCCGGATCCTATCAGAAATTCGTAATGAAACGTGATTGGGTGAGAGTAGTACCAGGATGGGTGACCTCCCGGGATGTCCTCGGGTTGCACCTCTCTTTTTTTCAACCCATATAGCGTCCTATATTTAAAAACCCATAACTTTCAAAACATGAGGAACTACTTCACCCATAGCACCATTTCAGAAAACACCCAAAACGATATATGGCAGTGATAAGGCGTGACAATTTATCAAACAAAAATTCAGCCATTGGGTCAGCCATTTTGGGCCCCAAAATGGCTGGCGTACAATTCGGGCTGTAAAAGAGATGCGGTATGGGTTTTCCGCAGGTTTTTATCGGCTTCTACATCGATTTCCATACAAATTTATGGAGTTAAAATGGCAACCAACCATGTTGGTCCCCAAAAAATTAAGTCGAATTTTTCGAGATATATATATATATATGGAAACGCGAGTCATGGAAGAATGGTGCAATCATACCAACACAAATTCACCGGATCCCATCAGAACTATGTAATGAAACGTGCTTAGGTGAGAGTAGTACTAGGATGGGTAACCTCGCGGGAAGTCCTTGTGTTGCACCTCATTTTATTTTATTTTCAAACCATAACGGGTCCAATATTCAAAAACCCATAAATTGGCTGTCGTACAATTCGGGCTGTAAAAGAATTGCAGTATGGGTTTTCCGCAGGTTTTTATCGGCTTCCACATCGATTTCCATAAAAAATTATCGAGGTAAATTGGCAACAAACCATGTTTGTCTCCAAAAAATTAAGTCGAATTTTACAAAGAGATATATATATATATATATATATATATATATATGGAATCGCAGTCATGGAAGAATGGTGCAATCATATCAACACAAGTTCACCGGATCCCTTCTGAACTCTGTATTGAAACGTGCTTAGGTCAGAGTAGTACTAGGATGGGTAACCTCGCGGGAAGTCCTTGTGTTGCACCACATTTTATTTTATTTTCAAACCATAACGGGTCCAATATTCAAAAACCCATAAATTTTTAATCGTGAGAAACTTCTTCGCCCATAGCACAATTTCGTAAAGCACCCAAAACGATCTATTGCAGTTATGCAGTTATACGGCATGACAATTTTTAAACACAAATTCTGCTGTTTTGGGTCAGCCATTTTGGGCCCCAAAACAGCTGTCCAACAATTCAGGCTGTAAAAGAGTTGCGATCTGGGTTTTCCACATGTTTATATGGGCTTCTATATCGATTTCTATACAAATTTCTGCAGGTAAAATGGCAACAAACCATGTTCCCCAGAAAATTAAATNACGGCATGACAATTTTTAAACACAAATTCTGCTGTTTTGGGTCAGCCATTTTGGGCCCCAAAACAGCTGTCCAACAATTCAGGCTGTAAAAGAGTTGCGATCTGGGTTTTCCACATGTTTATATGGGCTTCTATATCGATTTCTATACAAATTTCTGCAGGTAAAATGGCAACAAACCATGTTCCCCAGAAAATTAAATCGAATTTTTCATATCAACACTAAGGCACCGGATCCCTTCAGAAATCCGAAATGAAACGTGCTTGGGTGAGAGTAGTACTAGGAGGGGTGACCTTCCGGAAAGTCCTCGGGTTGCACCTCTTTTTTATTTTATTTCAAACCATATGGCTTTCAATATTCAGAAACCCATAAAGTTTGAATCACGAGGAAATACGTCGTCCATAGCACCATTTCGGAAAGCCCCCAATACAATCTATGGCAGTGATAAGGCATGAAAATGTCAAACCCAAATTCAGCTGTTTCGGGCCTCAAAACAGCTGTTGAACAATTCGGGCCGTAAAAGAGTTGTAAACTGGGTTTTCCGTGTGTTTTTATCTGCTTCTACATCGATTTCCATACAAATTTATGCAGGTAAAATGACAACAAATCATGTTTGTTCACGGAAAATTAAATCAAATTTTTCGACGAGAGATATATATGGAATCACGAGTCATGTAATAACTATGCAAACATACCAGCGCTAATGACCCGGATCCCATCAGAAATTCGTAATGAAACGTGTTTGGGTAAGAGTAATACTAGGATGGGTGACCTCCCAGGATGTCCTCGGGTTGCACCTCTCTTTTTTTTCAAATCATATCGCGTCCAATTTTAGAAAACCCATAACCCTCAAATCGTGAGGAACTACGTCGCCCATAGCACCATTTCAGAAAGCACCCAACACGATCTATGGCAGTGATAAGGCGTGACAATTTTTCAGACCCAAATTCAGCCATCTTGGGTCAGCCATTTTGGGCCCTAAAAT
>CAKOAT010094155.1:52318-83164 GCA_932364175.1 Eruca vesicaria subsp. sativa
ATATATATATATATATATGGAAACGCGAGTCATGGAAGAATGGTGCAATCATACCAACACAAATTCACCGGATCCCATCAGAACTATGTAATGAAACGTGCTTAGGTGAGAGTAGTACTAGGATGGGTAACCTCGCGGGAAGTCCTTGTGTTGCACCTCATTTTATTTTATTTTCAAACCATAACGGGTCCAATATTCAAAAACCCATAAATTGGCTGTCGTACAATTCGGGCTGTAAAAGAATTGCACTATGGGTTTTCCGCAGGTTTTTATCGGCTTCCACATCGATTTCCATAAAAAATTATGGAGGTAAAATGGCAACAAACCATGTTTGTCTCCAAAAAATTAAGTCGAATTTTACAAAGAGATATATATATGGAATCGCGAGTCATGGAAGAATGGTGCAATCATACCAACACAAGTTCACCGGATCCCATTAGAACTCTGTAATGAAACATGCTTAGGGAGAGTAGTTCTAGGATGGGTAACCTCCCGGGAAGTCCTTGTGTTGCACCTCATTTTATATTATTTTAAAACCATAACACGTCCAACATTCAAAAACCCATAAATTTTTAATCTTGGGAAACTATGTCACCCATAGCACAATTTCGGAAACCACCCAAAACGATCTATTGCAGTTATGCAGTTATAAGGCATGACAATTTTTTAAACACAAATTCAGCCGTTTTGGGTCAGCCATTTTGGGCCCCAAAACGGCTGTACAACAATTCAGGCTGTAAAGGAGTTGCGATCTGGGTTTTCCACATGTTTATATCGGCTTCTACATCGATTTCTATACAAATTTCTGCAGGTAAAATGGCAACAAACCATGTTGGTCCCCAGAAAACTAAATTGAATTTTTCATACCAACACTAATGCACTGGATCCCTTCAGAACTCCAAAATGATACGTGCTTGGGTGAGAGTAGTACTAGGATGGGTGATCTCCAGGAAAGTCCTCGGGTTGCACCTCTTTTTTATTTTATTTTCAAACCATATGGCGTTCAATATTCAAAAACCCATAAAGCTTTAACAGTGAGGAACTACGTCGTCCATAGCACCATTTCAGAAGCCCCCAATACAATCTATGGCAGTAATAAAGCATGAAAATTTCAAACCCAAATTCAGCTGTTTCGTGCCTAAAAACAGCTGTTGAACAATTCGGGCCGTAAAAGAGTTGTGAACTGGGTTTTCCGCGTGTTTTATCGGCTTATAAATCGATTTCCATACAAATTTATGCAGGTAAAATGACAACAACTCATGTTTGTTCATGGAAAATTAAATCGAATTTTTTGACGAGAGATATATATGGAATCACGAGTCATGTAATAATGGTGCACACATACCAGCTCTAGTGACCCGGATCCCATCAGAAATCCGTAATGAAACGTGTTTGGGTGAGAGTAATACTAGGATGGGTGACCTCCCGGGATGTCTTCAGGTTGCACCTCTCTTTTTTTTCAAACCATATCGCGTCCAATATTATAAAACCCATAACTCTCGAATTGTGAGGAACTACGTCGCCCATAGCACCATTTCAGAAAGCACCCAAAACGATCTATGGCAGTGATAAGGCGTGGCAATTTTTCAAATTCAGCCGTTTTGGGTCAGCCATTTTGGGCCCCAAAACGGCTATCCAACATTTCAGGCTGTAAAGAAATTGCGATCGGGGTTTTCCACATGTTTATATCGGCTTCTACATGGATTGCTATACAAATTTCTGCAGGTGAAATGGCAACAAACCATGTTGGTCCCTAGAACTTCGTACATAAACGTGCTTGGTTGAGAGTAGTACCAGGATGGGTGACCTCCCGGGATGTCCTCGGGTTGCACCTCTCTTTTTTATCAACCCATATCGCGTCCAATATTTAAAAATTCATAACTCTCAAAACATGAGGAACTACTTCACCATAGCACCATTTCAGAAAGCACCCAAAACGATCTATGGCAGTGATAAGGCGTTACAATTTTTCAAACCCAAAGTCAACAATTTTGGGTCAGCCATTTTGGGCCCCATAATGGCTGTCAAACAATTCGGGATGTAAAAGAGTTGCGGTATGGGTTTTCCGCGTGTTATTCTTGGTTTCTACATCGATTTTCCACACAAATCATGTTGGTTCACAGAAGATTACATCGAATTTTTCGACGAGAGATATATATTGAATCACAAGTCCTGTAATAATTTTGCAAACATACCAGCGCTAATGACCCGGATCCCATCAGAACTTCATAATGAAACGTGCTTGGGTGAGAGTAGTACTAGGATGGGTGACCTCCCGGGATGTCCTCGGGTTGCACCTCCCTTTTTTTTCAAACCATAACGCGTCGAATATTTAAAAACCCATAACTCTCGAAATGTGAGGAACTAATTCACCCATAGCACCATTTCAGATAGCACCCAAAATGATCTATGGCAGTCATAAGGCGTGACAATTTTTCAAACCCAAATTCAGCTATTTTGGGTCAGACATTTTGTGCCCCAAAATTGCTGTCAAACAATTCGGGATGTAAAAGAGTTGCGGTATGGGGTTTCCGCAGGTTTTTATCGGCTTCTACATCGATTTCCATATTGTTCCCCAAAAAATTAAGTCAAATTTTTCCACGAGAAATATATATGGAATCGGGAGACATGGAAGAATGGTGCAATCATACAAACACAAGTTCACCGGATCCCATCAGAACTCTGCAAGAAAACGTGCTTAGGTGAGAGTAGTACTAGGATGGGTAACCTCCTCAGAAAGTCCTTGTGTTGCACCTCGTTTTATTTTATTTTCAAACCATAACTCGTCCAATATTTAAAAACCCATAAAATTTGAATCATGAGAAACTACGTCGCCCATAGCACAATTTCGGAAAGCACCCGAAACGATCTATTGCAGTTATGCATTTATAAGGCATGACAATTTTTAAAACACAAATACAGCCGTTTTGGGTCAGCCATTTTGGGCCTCAAAACGGCTGTCTGGGTTTTCCACATGTTTATATCGGCTTCTACATCAATTTCTATACAAATTTCTGCAGGAAAAATGGCAACAAACTGTGTTGGTCCCCGGAAAATTAAATAGAAATTTTCATACCAACACTAACGCACCGGATCCCTTCCGAACTCAGAAATGAAACGTGCTTGGGTGAGAGTAGTACTAGGAGGGGTGACCTCCCGAAAAGTCCTCGGGTTGCACCTCTTTTTTAATTAAATTTCAAAAAATATGGCATTCAATATTCAAAAACCCATAAAGTTTGAATCGTGAGGAGCTACGTCGTCCGCAGCACCATTTCGGAAAGCCCCCAATACAATATATGGCAGTGATAAGGCATGACAATTTCAAACCCTAAACAGATGTTGAACAATTAGGGCCATAAAAGAGTTGTGATCTGTCTTTTTCGAGTGTTTTTATTGGCTTCTACATCGATTTCCATACAAATTTATGCAGGTAAAATGACAACAAATAATGTTGGTTCACGGAAAATTAAATCGAATTTTTCGATGAGAGATATAAATGGAATCACGAGTCCTGTAATAATGGTGCGAACATACCAGCGCTAATGACCAGGATCCCATCAGAACTTCGTAATGAAACGTGCTTGAGTGAGAGTAGTACCAGGATGGTTGACCTCCCGGGATGTCCTCGGGTTGCACCTCTCTTTTTTTTTCAAACCATATCGTGTCCAATATTTAAAAACCCATAACTCTAGAAACATGAGGAACTACGTCACCCATAGAACCATTTCGGAAAGCACACAAAACGATCTATGGCAGTGATAAGGAGTGACAATTTTATAAATCCAAATTCAGCCATTTTGGGTCAGCTATTTTGGGCCCCAAAATGGCGGTCGAACAATTCGGGCTGTAAAAGAGTTGTGGTCTGGATTTTCCGCCAGTTTTTATCGGCTTCTTCATCGATTTCCATACAAATTTATGCAGGTAAAATGGCACCAAACCATGTTGGTCCCCCAAAAATTAAGTCAAATTTTTCAACGAGAAATATATATCGCGAGTCATGGAAGAATGGTGCAATCATTTCAACACAAATTCACCGAATCCCAACATAACTCTGTACTGAAACGTGCTTAGGTGAGAGTAGTACTAGGATGGGTAACCTCCCGAGAAGTCCTTGTGTTGCACTCATATTATTTTATTTTCAAACCATAACGCGTCCAATATTCAAAAACCCATAAATTTTTAATCGTGAGAAACTACTTCGCCCATAGCACAATTTCGAAAAGCACCCAAAACGATCTATTGCAGTTATGCAGTCATAAGGCANGAGTAGTACTAGGATGGGTAACCTCCCGAGAAGTCCTTGTGTTGCACTCATATTATTTTATTTTCAAACCATAACGCGTCCAATATTCAAAAACCCATAAATTTTTAATCGTGAGAAACTACTTCGCCCATAGCACAATTTCGAAAAGCACCCAAAACGATCTATTGCAGTTATGCAGTCATAAGGCATGACAATTTTTTAAACCCAAATTCAGCCAATTTGGGTCAGCCATTTTGGGCCCCAAAACGGATGTTCGACAATTCAGCCTGTAAAAGAGTTGAGATCTGGGTTTTCCACATGTTTATATCGGATTCTACATCAATTTATATACAAATTTCTGCAGGAAAAATGACAACAAACCGTGTTTGCCCCCAGAAAATTAAATAGAAATTTTCATACCAACACTAACGCACCGGATCCCTTCCGAACTCCGAAATGAAACGTGCTTGGGTGAGAGTAGTACTAGGAGGGGTGACCTCCCGAAAAGTCCTCGGGTTGCACCTCTTTTTTAATTAAATTTCAAACCATATGGCATTAAATATTCAAAAACCCATAAAGTTTGAATCGTGAGGAGCTACGTCGTCCACAGCACCATTTCGGAAAGCCCCCAATACAATATATGGCAGTGATAAGGCATGAAAATTTCAAACCCAAAACAGATGTTGAACAATTAGGGCCATAAAAGAGTTGTGATCTGTCTTTTTTCGAGTGTTTTTATCTGCTTCTACATCGATTTCCATACAAATATATGCAGGTAAAATGACAACAAATAATGTTGGTTCACGGAAAATTAAATCGAATTTTTCGACGAGAGATATAAATGGAATCACGAGTCGTGTAATAATGGTGCGAACATACCAGCGCTAATGACCAGGATCCCATCAGAACTTCGTAATGAAACGTGCTTGAGTGAGAGTAGTACCAGGATGGGTGACCTCCCGGGATGTCCTCGGGTGACACCTCTCTTTTTTTTCAAACCATATCGCGTCCAATATTTAAAAACCCATAACTCTTGTAACATGAGGAACTACGTCACCCATAGAACCATTTCAGAAAGCACCCAAAACGATCTATGGCAGTGATAAGGAGTGACAATTTTACAAATCCAAATTCAGCCATTTTGGGTCAGCTATTTTGGGCCCCAAAATGGCGGTCGAACAATTCGGGCTGTAAAAGAGTTGTGGTCTGGATTTTCCGCCGGTTTCGATCGGCTTCTTCATCGATTTCCATTCAAATTTATGCAGGTAAAATGGCAACAAACCATATTGGTCCCCCAAAAATTTAGTCGAATTTTTCAACGAGAGATATATATGGAATCGTGAGTCCTGGAAGAATGGTGCAATCATTTCAATTCACCGGATCCAAACAGAACTCTGTACTGAAACTTGCTTAGGTGAGAGTAGTACTAGGATGGGTAACCTCCCGAGAAGTCCTTGTGTTGCACTCATATTATTTTATTTTCAAACCATAACGCGTCCAATATTCAAAAACCCATAAATTTTTAATCGTGAGAAACTACTTCGCCCATAGCACAATTTCGAAAAGCACCCAAAACGATCTATTGCAGTTATGCAGTCATAAGGCANGAGTAGTACTAGGATGGGTAACCTCCCGAGAAGTCCTTGTGTTGCACTCATATTATTTTATTTTCAAACCATAACGCGTCCAATATTCAAAAACCCATAAATTTTTAATCGTGAGAAACTACTTCGCCCATAGCACAATTTCGAAAAGCACCCAAAACGATCTATTGCAGTTATGCAGTCATAAGGCATGACAATTTTTAAACCCAAATTCAGCCAATTTGGGTCAGCCATTTTGGGCCCCAAAACGGCTGTTCGACATTTCAGCCTGTAAAAGAGTTGAGATCTGGGTTTTCCACATGTTTATATCGGCTTCTACATCAATTTCTATGGAAATTTCTGCAGGAAAAATGGCAACAAACCGTGTTGGTCCCCAGAAAACTAAATAGAAATTTTCATACCAACACTAACGCACCGGATCCCTTCAGAACTCTGAAATGAAACGTGCTTAAGTGAGAGTAGTACTAGGATGGGTGACCTCCCAGAAGGTCCTCAGGTTGCACCTCTTTTTTTATTTTATTTTCAAACCATAAGGCGTTCAATATTCCAAAACCCATAAAGTTTGAATCGTGAGGAACTACGTCGTCCATAGCACCATTTCGGAAAGTCACCAATACAATCTATGGCAGTGATAAGGCATGAACATTTCAAACCAAAATTCAGCTGTTTCGGGCCTAAAAATAGATGTTGAACAATTTGGGCCGTAAAAGAGTTGTGAACTGGGTTTTCCGCGTGTTTTACTCGGCTTCTACCTCGATTTCCATACTAATTTATGCAGGTAAAATCACAACAAATCATGTTTGTTCACGGAAAATTAAATCAAATTTTTTCGACGAGAGATATATATGGAATCATGTGTCATGTAATAATGGTGCAAACATACCAGCGCTTATGACCCGGATACCATCAGAAATTCGTACTGAAACGTGTTTTGGATGAGAGTAATACTAAGATGGCTGACCTCCCGGGATGTCCTCGGGTTGCACATCTCCTTTTTTTCCAAACCATATCACATCCAATATTCAAAAAACATAACTCTCGAATCGTGAGGAACTACGTTGCCCATAGCACCATTTCAGAAAGCACCCAACACTATCTGTGGCAGTGATAAGGCTTGACAATTTTTCAAACCCATATTCAGCCATTTTAGGTCAAGCCATTTTGGGCCCCAAAAAATCTGTCAAACAATTCAGGCAGTAAAAGAGTTGCGGTCTACATCGATTACCATACAAATTTATGCAGGTCAAACGGCAACAAACTATGATGGTCCCCAATAAATTTAAGTCCAATTTTGCAACGAGAGATATATATGGAATGGCGAGTCATATAAGAATTGTGCAATCATACTAAAACAAATTCAATGGATCTCATCAGAACTCTGTAATGAAACCTGTTTAGGTGAGACTAGTACTAGGATGGGTAACCTCCCGGGAATTCCTCGTGTTGCACCTCATTTTATTTTATTTTCAAACCATAATGCGTCTAACATTCAAAAACCCATAAATTTTGATTCGTGAGAAACTACTTCGCCCATAGCACAATTTCGGAAAGCACCCAAAATCATCTATTGCAGTGATAACGCATGACAATTTTTTAAACCCAAATTCAGCCATTTTGGGTCAGACATTTTAGGCACCAAAATGGCTGTCCAAGAATTCAAGCTGTAAAAGAGTTGCGATCTGCGTTTTTCGCATGTTTATATCGGCTTCTAAATCGATTTCTATACATATTTCTGCAGGTAAAATTGCAACATACCATGTTGGTCCTCAGGAAATTAAATAGAAATTTTCATACCAACACTAACGCACCGGATCCCTTCAGAACTCCGAAATGAAATGTGCTTAAGTGAGAGTAGTACTAGGATGGGTGACCTCCCGGAAAGTCCTCAATTTGCACCTCTTTTTTATTTTATTTTCAAACCATAAGGCGTTCAATATTCCAAAACTCATAAAGTTTGAATCGTGAGGAACTACGTCGTCCATAGCACCATTTCGGAAAGCCCCCAATACAATCTATGGCAGTGATAAGGCATGCAAATTTAAAACCAAAATTCAGCTGTTTCGGGCCTCAAAACAGCTGTTGAACAATTTGGGCCGTAAAAGAGTTGTGAACTGGGTTTTCAGCGTGTTTTACTCGGCTTCTACCTCGATTTCCATACAAATTTATGCAGGTAAAATGACAACAAATCATGTTTGTTCACGGAAAATTAAATCGAATTTTTTCGACGAGAGATATATATGGAATCATGAGTCATGTAATAATGGTGCAAACATACCAGCGCTTATGACCCGGATACCATCAGAAATTCGTACTGAAACGTGTTTTGGATGAGAGTAATACTAAGATGGCTGACCTCCCGGGATGTCCTCGGGTTGCACCTCTCTTTTTTTCCAAACCATATCACATCCAATATTCAAAAAACCATAACTCTCGAATCGTGAGGAACTACGTCGCCCATAGCACCATTTCAGAAAGCACCCAAAACGGTATATGGCAGTTATAAGGCTTGAAAATCTTTCAAACCCATATTTAGCCATTTTAGGTCCAGCCATTTTGGGCCCCAAAATATCTGTCGAACAAGAATACTCTCACCCATCCTACTCTCACCGAATCAGAGATCAAGAATACCAGCTTCCTAGCTGCATATAAGCGGGACATCCTACGAAAATAATGCAAAAAGAGGCAAACTAGCTGGATCAGGTCCCAAGGGACCCCCCGATCCTGGCGAACCCTATATCTCCGTGACACGACTCACATATAAGAAAAAAAATTTGGGTGTACGACATACTGGAACGGGCCTGATCAACCTTAATACATTGTCAAAAACACCTCAGCCCCAGCGTAGAGGCCCTGAGCCAGAAACCTACGCAGGGACCACACGTACCAGTGCACCAACTCTTGTATTGAAAACGCCCCGACTAAACACGATGCAGGGGGCATGGCGTATAACTACAGAGTACTGAGATCAGCCCCATGGTTACAGGGAGCAGAATGTGCACAAAACCCCGGGAGCACTTCTATCCTACTTATCCAGACGTGGAAAGTAGCAAGTCTGGTACGTGGATCACTACTTCCAAGTAGACCCACCCCAGCACAAACATATAAAGACTGAGAGTGGCTTTTTGCAAAAAGTAGAATGCAGCACAATAGGATCTCGATAGTGGCCTACGTGGCAGAATGCAAATCCTAAGTCGAGATAGGGAATAGCTTACCCAAGGGAGGCGGAGTAAGATCTCGAAGAAAACAACCCGTGGTTTTAAAACGACCTCAAGGTTTAAAAGCAACCTCCGGGTTCAAAACGACCTCAGGGTCTAAAAGAAGCCTCCGGGTTCAAAACAACCTCCGGGTTCAAGAAGACCTCCAGGTCTGAAAGCAAACTCCGATTTCAAATGACAAACTTAAGGGTTTAAATAAAGACTTCAGGGTCCCAAATGTTAAAAACTCTGAGTTTTGCATTTTATATCGCCATACCTCCGGATTCAGATAAAAGACCTCAGGGTCTATTCAGAAACCTTAGGGTCTATTCAGAAACCTCAGGGTTCTAGACGAACTCCTTGAATCTCAAGGAGAGACCTTTGGGTTCCTGAGTGTTAAAAACTCAGAGTTTTACATTTCATATTGATTATATCTGAATTCTAAGCACTAACCTTGGAATTCAAATTAAATTGTCTACATGAATAGGTGTCTTCCCAGGTCCCAAACATCGATTCTCCGAGAATCTACGCAGGGACCAGGGTCCGAAAGAACCCTCGAGTTCCCTCAAGACCTCTAGTCTATCATCGGCTCTCAACCTTAAACAAAGGGCCCGAGTATCCTTCTTCAAGGTTTCGAATGCTTCAAGACAATACTCGATGGCCTCAATGACGCCTGCATGTGCAGCGCCAACAAGCTGAAAGAGAGCCCTCCAAAGACCTCCCTTGCGATGAACCTACCTAAAAGAAACCTCCAGGTTCAAAATGACCTCCGGGTCCCTGGACGAAAGTCCATCTAGTCTCCGGTTCGCTGGACGAGAGTCCATGAAACCTACGATATATGAAAAATAACATCCCCAAACCTATGGATTTCAGAAGGATATATCTCTAAACCTTCAGATTATTGGAAAGCATGCCTAGGGGGACGTAGTTTCTCACGATTTTGGGAAAGCATGCCTTATCACTACAATAGATCATTTTGGGTGCTTTCCAAAATTGTGCTATGGGGGACGTAGTTTCTCACGATTCAAAATTTATGGGTTTTGAATATTAGACGTGTTATGGTTTGAAAATAAAAGAAAATGAGGTGCAACACGAGGACTTCCTGGGAGGTTACCCATTCTATTACTACTCTCACTTAAGCACGTTTCATTACAGAGTTCTGATGGAATCCGGTGAATTTGTGTTGGTATGATTGCACCATTCTTACATGACTCACGATTCCATATATATCTCTCTTTGAAAAATTTGACTTAATTTTATGGGGACCAACATGGTTTGTTGCTATTTTACCTTCATAAATTTGTATGAAAATCAATGTAGAAACCGATAAAAACCTGTGTGGGAAGCGAAATCCACCTACTGTCAATAAATCGTAAATAAGGAAACTTTAGGAAAACCCTAAGTTTCCAGAGGAACCGGCTATCTGCAGAACCGCACAACGAAGATTAAGAAAACGACGAACATAGAATTTAAAAGAGAATAAACGAAATTGATAGCAAAGAGGTTCTTATTCTGAATCTGCGTAAGAACTATTACAACGAGAGTAGCCTTAGCTACGTGAGCCGTCGGCGAAATCCCTAGAAGTCTAAGAGCGAAAACCCTAGTTGAGACGCAGCTCGTTAACAGAAAACAGAAATATTCCTAAATGCTAATTTTGGTGATGAGAGCTCTAAAAATTGTGTCTTAGCTTCTGCCCTATGCCTCTTGCTTATATACTCCCTCTTAGGCGGTTTTAGTCTTTCCATTTCGCCCGAAGCTGAGTTTACCGGGAATTTTCCATTTCTCTTGATCCTTCCTTTTCTTCCGCGAAAATCTTCTATTTATCTCCAAACTTGCCTTTTGTCTTCAAACTTGACATTTATCTTCCTTCAGCGAGTAAACCATCAAAACGATATCGTATCCTCGAGTTTGGTTTCGTTAATATCGCGAGATGGGTTTTTATCGTGTTTTAGGACCTTTCAGACCGTTTTACGATAAAATCCGTTTTATGACTTTATACGAGACCGTTTCCTGATCCGATGCTGTTTTTCGATTTTCTCGGCGTTTTTTATTAAAAATGCGTTTTTATGATTTTAACGAAAAATATCGAATAAATCATATACCTTAGGAAATGTTCGGTGTTCTCGTTTAACCGTTACGATTTCCTCGAGTTCTTTCCAAGAAAACAAAGTTTTACGGTTTTTGTCGTAAAACTCGAACGATAGGTTGGATCGAGATGAAACGGGAGACATTTTGAACATGGTTTGGAGTACGACCGTGTCGAAGGTTGTAAGCACTGAATCGAGAATTCGGGAGATCGAGGCTCTGGATGGTTGATGCGACGTACGGCGAACCGCACCGGTTCGACTGACTGGGAAGCTTCTAGTTCGCCCAACGGCGAATTAAGCCGGTCATGGCCTAGTTCGCCGTTGGGTGAACTAGCCGGGACGAGGCTAGTTCGCCTAACGGCGAACTAAGCCATGACCGGCTTAGTTTGCCGTTGGGCGAACTAACCCCGTCCCGGCTAGTTTGCCCACCGGCGAACTAAGCCGGCTTGGCTTAGTTCGCCGTCGGGCGAACTAGCCCGGACAATGCTAGTTCGTGTTTTACGGCGGTTTCGGTTTTTTCGCGGTTTTGTAAAACGGTTCTTTGAGTTTTATAAAACGATTCTTCGAGTTTTATGAAACGATACTTGAGTTTTATAAAACGATTCTTCAAGTTTTATAGAACGATTCTCGAGTTTTATAAAACGGTTCTTCGAGTTTTATAAAACGATTCTTCAAGTTTTATAAAACAATTCTCGAGCTTTATAAAACGATTCTCGAGTTTTATAAAACGATTCTCGAGTTATATAAAACGATTCTTCGAGTTTTATAAAATGATTCTCGAGTTTTATAAAACAGTTCTTCAAGTTTTATAAAACGATTCTTCGAGTTCTATAAAACGATTCTCGAGTTTTATAAAATGATTCTCGAGTTTTATAAAACGATTCTTCGAGTTTTATAAAACGATTCTCGAGTTTTATAAAACGGTTCTTCGAGTTTTATAAAACGATTCTTCAAGTTTTATAAAACGATTCTCGAGCTTTATAAAACGGTTCTTGAGTTTTATAAAACAATTCTCGAGTTTTATAAAATGATTCTTCGAGTTTTATAAAATGATTCTCGAGTTTTATAAGATGATTCTCGAGGTTTATAAAACGATTTCTTTTATATTTCTATGGGGAGTTTTGGTCATTGATTCCGTCATACCGATTTTGACCCCAACAGTTAGCCCCCCATTCGTAAGAATCGTTTGAGTTCTTGCGAGCGGATCGAGCTTGTTTAGCGAGTTTGGTAGAATTAGGCGGAACTTTAATGGCCAAAAGTCCAAAGGTGAATAGTAAACATTTTCTTATAAGTATATGGAGTGAGTTGTTCAAGTTCTTCACTCATTTCTTCACAACTTGCCTAAGTTTCCAGAAGCTCTCTCTCTACTTCTTCCTTTGGATCTTTTATCTTTCTTTGTTCGTCCATCATGTCCTCTGAATGGATAGTTTCAGATCATGCTCATGAATCGATCTTCGATCCGAGTCTTTATGTGCCTGGCGGTTGCTTTCTTCACAGGCCGATCTTTCGGCATTTTTTTACGAGCGAAGCAGAGTTTTCGGAATACTATTTGGCTTTGAAGGCCACCGCGATGCCGCCCACGAGTTCCTGGTTTCCTGGTTGGACCCAGCGCAAGCACTATCGACTCTCTCAGAGATTTGAAGAATCTCCGTGCAATCCCTGAGTCGGTCCAGTTTCACCTCCCTGTCCAAGGTTAGGATGTCGAGAATCCACCTCCGGGCCATTTTTCATGCTACGAAACCTTTCTACTGAACTGTCAGTTGTGGTTCCCTATTCCTCGAGCCATCGTCGAGTTCTTAGATAGGTTTGGTGTTCCGTTCAGCCAGCTACGTCCTAGTGGGTTGCAGCACCTTGTTGGGATCCTGATACTAGGATACGAATGCGGAATGTCCCTTTACGCGGACTCTCTTTCGGCTATGTTGACATTCAAAGGAAGAGGGGGCGGCGTTTATCTGGCCCCTAGGCGAGACATGACGGTTATCGGCGGGCTTGCCTCGAATGATCACGATTGGACTAATTGATTCTTTTATGTCAAAATTGATAGCGCATCAATGGAGGAGAATTGTATTCCTTTGTTCAGGACCGCATGGGTGATGACAGGTATTCTATTGATGCTATCCCCATATCCGTATGTACGTATTGATTTTTTTTTTCTCGTGCATTTCGCAGAGTCTACCATTCGCAAGCCGGTGCTTGAGGATTTTCCGGAGGTTATGAACCTTCTTCGCGGCGGCCCACTTTATTGGGGATATTTTTCTCCGAAAAGGGTCCGTCGCGCCATTGCCTATTATTCGTCCGGTTTTTCTCGGGATAGTTATACTGAGGTAGAGGCGGATGATGGTGCAGAGAAGGGGGAGAGGTCCAGGTCTCCGCGGGACATAGAAGTTCCGATTGGTCGTGATCGAGCGATTGATGATGATATCAACATCAAAGATCTTATTGATTTTTCAGCCTCTGAATTTGATCCGACCGAGATGTCATCCCGAGAACCAGCCGACACGCCACTTGCGAAGGCGTCAAGCCTTTTCAAGAAGGTTTGTCTATTTTTCTTTATCTTGGTCACCTTTCTTGTTTTTATAAAGGATGATTTTTCCTTTTTTGCAGGGTCTTTGCTTTATGACTGAAGTGGTGAACGCGAGTAGTGCGGAACTTCGCAGGGCCGAATCTAGGGCTGCACTGGCGGAGGCGGAGGCTGCTCGTCTCAAAGAGGAGATCGACGCCGGTTTCTCCAGTGCCCAAGATTTAGCCGTAAGGGAGGCTACTCGTGTGAGAGAGGAGTATGAAGCGGAATCTCGTCGAAGTTTAGAGCTTTCCGACGTAATGGTTAACCGTGCTCGTAAAGCGGGAAAAAGAGAGGTTGCTGCGGAGTTCATGGCTCACCGTGAGCGGTTTGCACCTCTTTATGCGGAATTTGAAGATGCGCAAAGGGCGAATGGTGATTGCCGCGAGTGTCGGTGCATAGCCGGGGGTTTGCATCTTACCCAAAAACTGGATTATTCGTATGAGGTTGAGATTGCGAAGCAGACAGCGCGTCTGGCAAAGAGAGAGAAGAAGAAGAACGAGTCCGTCGATCCTGGGAAGCATATGTGGGATCAGTGGAGTCCCATTGTGGTGTCGCCGGATTCGGTCGAGGTCGGACCTGGGATTTCAGATGCAGAGGTTGACATTGATCAGTCCGCGTTTGATGACTACAATGTGTGATGTTATTGTTTTTATGATTACGTTGTTGTTTTTCCGGGACTGGCCGTTGGTGGCTTTGAATCCCTACCGCCGGGCGGTGTGTATTTGCAGACGTTCTAAAAAAATAAAAATTTTAAGTATGAAATTCGCGTTTCATTTTTAGATGTAGAGGAAAGAATACGAGTTGTCATCTCATATTTAACTCTTGGTGTAAATCGTCTGTTTCGTTAACTCAGAAGGTCTTGATTTTCGCGAGTTTAGATGTGGGCGAAGAAACATGCCTTTAGGATCTCGATTCTTGCCTTGAGACGTTAGCGACCAGTGTGCTGGGTGTAGGGCAAGACCTAGGTTTACTTTCGGGTTGAGGCTATGAGATGACTAGTCGGCTTTCGTTTTGCCTGTTGCGAATTTAACCTGACTCCATACCGATTTAGAATCCGCGATAGGTTCTCGGCTCATACGATTCGTATGGTTGGAATCGAGCATCTCACCGGGAACAATTTCTAAGTTGCCCGGAAGTGCTGACCAAAAATTTGGATTTCTTTTATAGCGCGCTATTTTATCCTAGTCGGATGTATGCGGACCGATAGGTCGATGCGTTTGTTTAGGACGGCTAGCGTGCTCGACGGGGCCAATCGCCGAGCGTACGTGTTTTTATAGTCGCGGACGGACTTGGGGGAATATTTTTCTTGAGAATTTAGGCGACGTCTCGCCGGTTCTTTCCGAAAATTATGCAAGTTTTATAAAAACGATTAAGTAGTTGTTACTGCGGAAGCGATTTTCCGGATGTTTGGAATTCTTCTTTGCGTTTTCGATAGTAGCGGAGATTTTTATAATATTCTAACTTTGTCTTTATTAAAAATTTCGAAAAATTTTCGATTACAAAGCGAAAGTTTTAAAAATTTGGGAGTATACGAATACTCGTATACTCACCCACTCCCCCCCCCCCCCGTTTTGGAAGGGGGGATAGCTGAACTCATCTTTAGGCGAGCTGCCTACGTATTCCTTTCGGAAATCAAGCCATCTCGTAGTTCTGATTGTTTGTGCGAGTATGCTTACTCGGCTGTCGCAGACTTTTCGATCACTTCAGTCGTCGGATCGATGTTTTTCTCCGGGCTTTTCTCCTCTGACTGGGTAGAAGCGATGGGTGCGGAGATTTGCTGTTTCTCCACCGTTACTTGCTTTGGATTGTCTTCCGCGGGCGGTGGCGTAACCTTTGCCCGTTTCGGTTTTACGATTGCGACCGCCAATTGTCTCAGCTTGTGTTCGGCCAGGAAACAGGATCGTGATTGTCTTTGGCATCCCCAAATTGCTGCGATTCCCGTGTGAGTCGGAAATTTGATGCCTAAATGATACGTCGATAGAACTGCCTTCATGGAATTTATCCAAGGCGTTCCCATGATCACATTGTAGATAGCCGGGAAATCGACTACCGATTTCGTCACTTCTTTCGCTGCGACCGGTAGTCGGATCGATCCCAAGGTCATGGACGTCTCGCCGGAGAAACTGGTCAACGGTTTCGGAATTGGCTCGACTTCCGAGAGGTCAATTTCCATGTGTGCTAGCGTGTTGCGGAAGATCACGTTGACGGTACTTCCGGTATCGACCAAGATTCGAGCAACTTCTAAATCGCTTATCACTGAGTCGATGACAAGGGGATCGGCGTGAGGTTGGTCGATTCCGCTGGTTTCAGCGTCGTCGAATGAGATTACCCTTTCCGGAGAGTCATCCGTCAACACCTTCCAACTCGAGCCGGTTTCGGCTTTACGTTGGTAGGATTTGATTGACGAGACGGTGTCGTCGTAATATTACGATTCGCCGATAATCATGTTGATTTTTCGGCGGTTAGCATCGTTACCCTTCTCGTCTTGTCTTCGTCCGCGTTTTTCACCAGACTGGTTCCCTTGAGGCGGAGTTTCTGCTCGCGAGTTCCTGTCATTTTTCGGGAGACGGTCCGAGTCGCGGATGTGATCTTTGACGCTGGATATCTCAGAGAGTTCTCCTGCGATAAGTTTTGCAGCAAGTCTGGCGCCGAGAACTTTGCAGTTCACCCTTGGAGATCCTGTCCCTCGTGATGGACGAATTTGTCGTTACGAGAATTCCACTTTTTCTGCTTCTGCTCGGACGCGTTATCCTTTGCGGACGTTTTCGTCGGCTTATGCTTTTCGGACAGGATTTTTGTCTCCTCTTCGATGGTTATGTAATCAGTAGCCTTATGGAGCGCGTCCTGGATCGTCCGCGGTTTCTTTGAGAGTTATCCATTTGCGGAATTTCGATTTGAACCAGAGCGATTTCCTTAACGCGCTGATGGCGGCTTTGTCGCTAATTCCGCTAACCCTAGCCATGAGGAGTTTGAACCTACTCATCAAATCGCGGAGAGATTCGTCCTCCTTCTGCACCAAGCTCCAGAGGTTGGCGTCATAGGTTTCCGGGTTAATGAACATCGAGTATTGCTTCAGGAATTCCGAAGCGAGTCGACGGAAACTTACGATCGAATATCGCCTGAGTTTGGCGAACCATTCGAGCACTGATCCTTCTAGGTTTTTCGACGAGGAGACGGCAGTAGCCTGCGTTCTTTTCGTGGTCCTTGAGTTTGGCTCGTCCTATGGTGATCTGGAATGCCTGTAGGTGTGCTTTGGGATCAGACGTCCCGTCGTAAGTCGGCACCTTAAGTTTTCCGGGATCGGGCAGTTTGACCTCTGTGATGCGAGCCGTGAAGGGTGTTTTCCGAGACTCGTACAGTAACCGATCGATTTCAGGTGCGGTGCTGGTAGCGTGATGAATCTGAGATTTCACCGCTTTTACTGCTGTAGCCGTTTTAGTGATGTATTCGCGGAGATCGCGAATCTCGGTCAAATTGCCAGCAGTTTTCCGACCTTGTCAGCGTTTTCTGCGAGTAACCGAAAATCGCTCCTCGGCAGTTTTGCGTATCGCGCAAAGTCGAGTTCCTCCTCGTCTCTAGTAAGAGAACGTTCGGGAGAAGACTCCGGTAGAGGACTTCGAGTTTTTCTTCTCCTAGGATGGACGTCAGCGTCTTCGTCCGATGAATCGGCCTGGTCACTTGTCTCCAGGTTAACCCTTTTGATGCCGTCACCCTCGGTCTCCTGTTCACGAGTAGGAGGTGGACGCATCTTGCGGTGGCGGTGTTTCAAAGTTATAGCGTTCGTTGCGAGTTTGGTTGTCACCAGTCATCGTTTCTTCGTTCGACATGTTGCGGCTTCGGTGTAAGATAGATCCGACCCCCCCCCCCCTCCTTCTAGCGCCAAACTGTGGGAACCAAAATCCACCTACTGTCAATAAATCGTAAATAAGGAAACTTCAGGAAAACCCTAAGTTTCTAGAGGAACCGGCTATCTGTAGAACCGCACAACGAAGATTAAGAAGACGACGAACTTATAATTTAAAAGAGAATAAACGAAATTGAGAGCAAAGAGGTTCTTATTCTGAATCTGCGTAAGAACTGTTACAACGAGAGTAGCCTTAGCTACGTGAGCCGTCGGTGAAATACCTAGAAGTGTAAGAACGAAAACCCTAGTTGAGACGCAGCTCGCTAACAGAAAACGGAAATATTCCTAAATGCTAATTTTGGTGGTGAGAGCTCTGAAAATCGTGTCTTAGCTTATGCCCTATGCCTCTTGCTTATATACTCCCTCTTAGGCTGTTTTAGTCTTTCCATTTTGCCCGAAGCTGAGCTTATCGGGAATTTTCCATTTCTCTTGATCCTTCCTTTTCTTCCGCGGAAATATTCTATTTATCTCCAAACTTGCCTTTTGTCTTCAAACTTGACATTTATCTTCCTTCTGCGAGTAAACCATCAAAATGTTATCGTATCCTCGGGTTTGGTTTCGTTAATATCGCGAGATGGGTTTTTATCATGTTTTAAGACCTTTCGGACCATTTTACGATAAAATCCGTTTTACGACTTTATACGAGACCGTTTCCTGATCTGATGCCGTTTTTACGATTTTCTCGACGTTTTTTTATTAAAAACGCGTTTTTATGATTTTAACGAAAAATATCGAATAAATCGTATAGTTTAGGCAATGTTCGGTGTTCTCGTTTAACCGTTACGATTTCCTCGAGTTATTTCCGAGAAAACAAAGTTTTACGGTTTTTCTCGTAAAACTCGAACGATAGGTTGGATCGAGACGAAACGGGAGACATTTTGAACATGGTTCAGAGTACGACCGTGTCGAAGGTCGTAAGCACTGAATCGAGAATTCGGGAGATCGAGGCTCGGGATGGTTGATGCGACGTACGCCGAGCCGGACCGGTCCGACAGACCAGGAAGCTTCTAGTTCGCCCAACGACGAACTAGCCGGGACGAGGCTAGTTAGCTGTTGTGCGAACTAACCGGGAAATGGCTAGTTTGCCCAACGGCGAACTAAGCCGGTCATGGCCTAGTTCGCCGTTGGGCGAACTATCCGGGACGGGGCTAGTTCGCGTTTTACGGCGGTTTCTGTTTTTCGCGGTTTTGTAAAACGGTTCTTCGAGTTTTATAAAACGATTCTTCGAGTTTTATGAAACGATACTCGAGTTTTATAAAATGATTATTCAAGTTTTATAGAACGATTCTCGAGTTTTATAAAACGGTTCTTCGAGTTTTATAAAACGATTCTACAAATTTTATAAAAAAATTCTCGAGCTTTATAAAATGATTCTCGAGTTTTATAAAACGATTCTCGAGTTTTATAAAACGATTCTCGAGATTTATAAAACGATTCTTCGAGTTTTATAAAACAATTCTCGAGTTTTATAAAACGGTTCTTCGAGATTTATAAAACAATTCTTCGAGTTTTATAAAACAATTCTTGAGTTTTATAAAACGGTTCTTCGAGTTTTATAAAACGATTCTTCGAGTTCTATAAAACGATTCTCGTGTTTTATAAAACGATTCTCGAGTTTTATAAAACGATTCTCGAGTTTTATAAAACGATTCTTCGAGTTTTATAAAACGATTCTCGAGTTTTATAAAACGGTTTTCGAGTTTTATAAAACGATTTTCGAGTTTTATAAAACGATTCTTCAAGTTTTACAAAACGATTCTCGAGCTTTATAAAACGATTCTTGAGTTTTATAAAACGATTCTAGAGTTTTATAAAACGATTCTCGAGTTTTATAAGATGATTCTCGAGGTTTATAAAACGATTTCTTTTATATTTCTACGGGGAGTTTTGGTCATTGATTCCGTCGTACCGATTTTGACCCCAAAAACCTGCGGAAAACCCAAATCGCAACTCTTTTATAGCCTGAATGGTTCAACAGCCGTTTTGGGGCCCAAAATGGCTGAACCAAAACGGCTGAATTTGGCTTTGAAAAATTGTCACGCCTTATAACTGCCATAGATCATTTTGGGTACTTTCTAAAATGGTGCTATGGGCGACGAAGTTCCTCACCAGTCGAGAGTTATGGGTTTTTGAATATTGGACGCGATATGGTTTAAAAAAAGAGGTGCAACCCAAGGACATCGTGGGAGGTCACCCATCCTAGTACTACTCTCACCCATCTGATGGGATTTGGGTCATTTGCGCTGGTATGCTCGCACAATTATTCCATGAATTGTGATTCCATATATATATATATATATATCTGTCGTAAAAAAATTAGATTCAATTTTTCCGTGAACCAACATGATTTGTATGGAAATCAATGTAGAAGCCGATAAAAACATGCGGAAAACCCATATCACAACTCTTTAACGGCCCGTATTGTTCAAAAGATAATTTGAGGCCAAAACAGGTAAATTTGGGTTTGAAAATTTCATGCCTTATCACTGCCATAGATCGTATTGGGGGCTTTCCGAAATGGTGCTATGGACGACGTAGTTCCTCACGATTCAAACTTTATGAGTTTTGGAATATTGAACGCCTTATGGTTTGCAAATAAAATAAAAAAGAGGTGCAGCCCGAGGACTTTCCGGGCACTACAAGAAATATGGATTTTAATAGCACCCGAAAAGCGCTATCATACGATACCATAGCGTTGTAGAAAGCGCTCCAACATCGCCCGCGATAATAGGTCTGGTCCATTAGATAGCGGTTTTGTAGCCGCTATTGATATTAATTTAGTAATAGCGTTTTCTTATATGCAATTGTAATTCTTTTTAATAGCGTGTCGAAAATGTTATAAATTAATTGATTCGACCAATTGGAATGCGACCAATTAAAAAAATTAGTTGATTTAAAATTAATTAATTGATTCAAAACTAATTAATTTAAAATAAATGATTAATTAAATCAAAAAAACAATTTAGAAACTAAAATTTAAAATTTATTGATTAATTATAATCAGTTTACAATTAAATCAGTTTACACATTAAAAATATATATTAAAAACCAAAAAAAGAAACAAAAAAAAACCTAAAAATCCACCGTCACCGACACACTTATATCATCCACCGTCACAAACTCCTCCACCAATTCTCCTTCCCGTGTCAACATCTCTTCTACAGAATCCGACACAGCACCGACTCCACTCCCTCTTCGAATCCGGCTCGTTCCAACTCCGGCAGATATCTCCTTAAGGCGGATACGCTGCTCTGTAACACAACTTCTTCCCTGTTCCTTCTTAGATCTGTAAACAAAACAAAAAAATCAGTTACAAGTATATAGGAAGATGAAAAGACAGGGAGAACAAATAAAGGAAGTGAATTTACCTGTCGTGTGGTGAAGAGGTCAAACGATTCCTCCATCGTCGCTTCTGGACGAAGCTATGGTTGTGAGGACGGAGCTGTGGTTGTAACGACGACGAGCTGTGGTGGACACAAAGGCAAAGTCTGGTGGTGAGGTTTAGTAAAGAACAAGGAGGTCGAGATGAAACATAAACCAGAATAACTTCTACAGATCTTAACTGAGACCAATGACATTAATGTTCTAAACTCTGTAAAATTTGTAAATCACTTACCGAAATAACTTCTACTTTAACATCAACCCGGCCCTAAGACTGCTCCTCCAGTTTCCTGTTTCATTTAGTTCTGCAACCTGTACAAGTACGTGAGAGTATAATCACATCAGGACATCAGAAACAATATATAAAGTAACAGCAACTACATCGCCAAACTCATAGATAAGTTTCTATTCTATGTCATGCAAAACTGAGCTTTGATATCTGATATGCTGGAAAGTAATTCAACTACGAAACTGACTCTAACTCGAAGTCAACGAAGGGTCAGAGATGAAGAATCAAACACGATGTAGAAACCAAATCAGAGGATAAAAACAATGACTTTGAAGTTTATATGTACTGGAGACGATGAAATGGTTACCAGTGGTGGTTATGACGAGCATAGGAGCGGTGGTAGCGACTCCGGTTAAGACGGATCTAAGAAGCAGTGGTGGTGACGAGGGTTAGAGATTCGGAGGGCTTGATAGAGGAGGAGGTGAGAAGGTTCAATCGAAAGTGTCAAAAGCTTTTAGCCCTTAAATCTTAGAACTCCATCTCTTCTCTATTCTATCGGTTTCCTCTCTCTCTCTCTCTATCGCTTCTTTGATTCGTCTCTCGTCTCACGAGATTGTTCAATCTCAGAACTTTATTTTTTTTCGAAAAAAGAAAAAACATAATTAATCTCAGACGTTGATTCAATATTATCCAAGGGTGCAGATTGTGATCCATGCCATAAAGAACAACTAACCAATAGGAAAAAAGGGTGAGGATTGATACAAGAGTGATTTTGGGCCTTTGATTCTAATCAATCAATGGTTTAGAAAAAACTACTATAAAAATTATTTAAACTTTAAATATTTTGATATCATAAGTTAAAATTTGAAATTTAAATTATGTATTTGAAATTTTTATTTATTTACAGGATTATTATTTATTTAAAAAAAAAAATTTAATTTTTTATGATATATGTTAAAATGAGATATGTGGTTTAGGGTTACAATTTAGAATTAAGTATATGATTTGAGTTTAAAATATATTTGAAGCTTAAATTTAAAGTTTATATTACAAGTTTGTAAAAATTTGATTTATAATTTTGTATTTAGAGTTTAAGTTTGGGATATGGGATATTAGATATAGGGTGTGGATTTAAAGATTTAGTACTTCTTGTATAGAGTTTGGAATATGATATAGGGTTTGGAGTTATAAGTAGGGCTAGGGGTATATGTAGAGTTTGTTATATAATATTTAAAGTTGAATATTTATGTATGATATTTGTGTGTTTGGATTAAAATGTTTAAAGTTCAAGATTATGTATAAAATGGAATTTTAAGATATAGGGTTTGAGATATGTAGTTAAAGTTTAGGGCATGTTATAGGGTCTAGAACTTAAGGTAGTTTATTTGGATGTGATACAAAGATTTTTAGAAACATAATAGATTTGGAGTTTAAGTTATATTATAAGTTTGAAAAGATTAGATTTATGACTTAGTATGTAGGGTTTAAGTTTAGGGTTTAAGGTAATAGATTTAGGGTGTAGATTTAAGATTAATTGTTTGAGGTTTTTTTTTTGAACAAAGTGTTTGAGGTTTATATAAATTTGAGATTTAACTTTTAAAATTTTATATTTAGGGGTTTAAACCCTACATATATATAAATTCGAGATTGAGTTTTTAAAATTATTAAATTTTGAGTTTAAGATAGAAGTTGTTAAAAAATTTGTTTAGGGGTTTAAATTCTATAATTATATATATATATATAAAATTATTTAGTTAGGTACTTTATAATATACATGATAATTTATTTTTAAAACATAATCTTTATAAATATTATTATTTTGGGGTTTGAGATTTATAATGAAATTTGAGGATAAAATTTTAAAAGATTCTGCTTTTAATCTTTGGGGTTTGAAGTTTATACTCTCACAAGACACAAATAAATATTCACTAGCTCCTCTTCTCCTCTTCTCCATTTAAATCTTTATGAAATCCTCTGCCCGTGTTCTGCTTCTCACACCATCTTCGACCTGTCTCAATACCGCTGCATCTTCGGTTCCCTTGTTGTTGTTGTTGCTGCTCCAGCTTCTGATTATCTTCATTAGCTATTACTTGCTCTTCTTGTTGAATCTGCCTCTGCCAAGCTTTAACTCCGAGGGTCTATAAAGCCAATTCACACGAAGCTGAAAGTTGTTGCCTTCTTTCTCAGGAAGGAGCAAACATATCAAACCAATAAACGGTGGGCAATCCTGAGGTGGCTTAAACAAAGCACAGTCCCTAACACTAATCCTCCTCCCGTCTTGGATTCAAAAAAAAATCAAACCTTAAAATCCAATTGAACCAATCAAGCGACAAACCTTTACAAAATCTCGACTCTAAATCCAATTGAACCAATCTTCAACCCAATCAACCCAGAAACATTAACAAAATCTCGACTTTAAATCTAAATGGATGAAATTAGGGAAAAGGGAATGATTTTGAACCTTGGTGAACTAAGAAGGTGAAGAAAGAGAAAGAGGCGAAGAAGAAGCAGCGTCCAAGCTTGAAATTAAACGAGAAGGAGGTCTAATCATAAGCCGACGATGACCTTTCTTCCTCTCCTCAGAAAGCCTCCTCTGGTTATGGAGGAGATGACGTCGTCGGATGCTGATTGTTCGATTTCTCATAAAGTGACAGGGGGAGAGAATTGATTTTTTTTTTGTGTGTATCGAGCCCGGTTAAAGGTTAACTTAGAGTATTTTTTATTGTTGTTCAAAAAAGTATTTTTGATTAAAATTTGACATATTTAACATTTACGATAGCGTTTAATTTTAGATCTGTAATGATAAGGCGCCTATACTTAATAAATTAACGCGGCTAAATTTTTTTATTTTCCCGCGATACCAAACATAGCGTTTAAATTTATAAACGCTATTTAAAAAACTAATATTGGTATACAATAGCAGAACTGTCAAAAACTCTATAATCTAGGGCTATTAAAACCCTTATTTCTTGTAGTGGGGAGGTCACCCATCCTAGTACTACTCTCACCCAAGCATGTTTCATTTCGGAATTCTGATGAGATCCGATGCATTAGTGTTCGTATGAAAAATTCGATTTAATTTCCTGGGGACTAACATGGTATGTTGCCATTTTACTTGCAGAAATATGTATAGAAATCGATGTAGAAGCCAATATAAACATGCGAAAAACCCAGATCGCAACTCTTTTACAGCCTGAATTGTTGGACATCCATTTTGGTGCCCAAAATGGCTGACCCAAAAAAACTGAATTTGGGTTTAAAAAATTGTCATGCCTTATCACTGACGTAGTTCCTCACGAATCAAACTTTATGAGTTTTGGAATATTGAACGCCTTATGGTTTGAAAATAAAATAAAAAAGAGGTGCAAATTGAGGACTTTCCGGGAGGTCACCCATCCTAGTACTACTCTCACTTAAGCACGTTTCATTTCGGAGTTCTGAAGGGATCCGGTGCGTTAGTGTTGGTATGAAAATTTCTATTTAATTTCCTGAGGACCAACATGGTATGTTGCAATTTTACCTGCAGAAATATGTATAGAAATCGATTTAGAAGCCGATATAAACATGCGAAAAACGCAGATCACAACTCTTTTACAGCCTGAATTCTTGGACAGCCATTTTGGTGCCTAAAATGTCTGACCCAAAATGGCTGAATTTGGGTTTAAAAAATTGTCATGCCTTTTGGGTGCTTTCCGAAATTGTGCTATGGGCGAAGTAGTTTCTCACGATAAAAAAATTATGGGTTTTTGAATATTGGACGCGTTATGGTTTGAAAATAAAATAAAATGAGTGCAACACAAGGACTTCCCGGGAGGTTACCCATCCTAGTACTACTCTCACCTAAGCACGTTTCAGTACAGAGTTCTGTTGGGATCCGGTGAATTTGTGTTGAAATGATTGCACCATTCTTACATGACTCGCGATTCCATATATATCTCTCGTTTACAAAATTGTCATGCCTTTTCACTGCAATAGATCATTTTTGGTGCTTTCCGAAATTTTGCTATGGGCGACGTAGTTTCTCACGAAACAAACTTTATGGGTTTTTGAATGTTAGACGCGTTATGGTTTGAAAATAAAATAAAATGAGGTGCAACACGAGGAATTCCCGGGAGGTTACCCATCCTAGTACTACTCTCACCTAAACAGGTTTCATTACAGAGTTCTGATGAGATCCATTGAATTTGTTTTGGTATGATTGCATAATTCTTACATGACTCGCCATTCCATATATATCTCTCGATGAAAAATTGGACTTAAATTTTTTGGGGACCATCATAGTTTGTTGCCATTTTACCTGCATAAATTTGTATGGTAATCGATGTAGACCGCAACTCTTTTACTGCCTGAATTGTTTGACAGATTTTTTGGGGCCCAAAATGGCTGGACCTAAAATGGCTGAATATGGGTTTGAAAAATTGTCAAGTCTTATCACTGCCATAGATAGTTTTGGGTGCTTTCTGAAATGGTTCTATTGGCGACGTAGTTCCTCACGATTCGAGAGTTATGGTTTTTGAATATTGGATGTGATATGGTTTGAAAAAAAAAAGAGGTGCAACCCGAGGACATCCCGGGAGGTCAGCCATCTTAGTATTACTCTCATCCAAAACACGTTTCAGTACGAATTTCTGATGGTATCCAGGTCATAAGCGCTGGTATGTTTGGACCATTATTATATGACTCATGATTCCATATATATCTCTCGTCGAAAAAAAATTGATTTAATTTTCCGTGAACAAACATGATTTGTTGTGATTTTACCTACATAAATTAGTATGGAAATCGAGGTAGAAGCCGAGTAAAACACACGGAAAACCCAGTTCACAACTCTTTTACGGCCCAAATTGTTCAACAGCTGTTTTGAGGCCCGAAACAGCTGAATTTTGGTTTGAAATGTTCATGCCTTATCACTGCCATAGATTGTATTGGGGGCTTTCCGAAATAGTGCTATGGACGACGTAGTTCCTCACGATTCAAACTTTATGAGTTTTGGAATATTGAACGCCTTATGGTTTGAAAATAAAATAAAAAAGAGGTGCAGCCCGAGGACTTTCCGGGAGGTCACCCATCCTAGTACTACTCTCACCCAAGCATGTTTCATTTCGGAATTCTGATGAGATCCGATCCATTAGTGATGGTATGAAAAATTCGATTTAATTTCCTGGGGACCAACATGGTATGTTGCCATTTTACTTGCAGAAATATGTATAGAACTCGATTTAGAAGCCAATATAAACATGCGAAAAACCCAGATCGCAACTCTTTTACAGCCTGAATTGTTGGACATCCATTTTGGTGCCCAAAATGGCTGACCCAAAAAAGCTGAATTTGGGTTTAAAAAATTGTCATGCCTTATCACTGCAATAGATCATTTTTGGTGCTTTCCGAAATTGTGCTATGGGTGACATAGTTTCTCAGGAATCAAACTTTATGGGTTTTTGAATGTTAGACGCGTTATGGTTTGGAAATAAAATAAAATGAGTTTCAACACGAGGAATTCCCGGGAGGTTACCCATCCTGCTTATGATTCGCATTATAGTTATAAGCATGATCATTCTTTTAGCGCAGTGCCCTAGTGGCGTATAGCCATGTGTTTGATAGATCCAAATTACATATGACCGGGCCAAGCAAGCAAATAGTTGATTCACTTCAGTGAGTACATCATTTCTTATGCCCCCAATGATTGGATGTTGGCTGGAGAATGATCTTCTGAAAGGCATACATCCCTGACTGTAGGCAGGAGAAGTTGTGAGCTATGTAGCAGGCGGGCGAAGACTATGCGTCTTCTCTTTTCCAATTTAGGAAGATCAAGATTTTTATTGAGGCGTGGAGGCTGACTCCATGTCGGTGTTACCCTGAGGTAAAGAAGTACATCGTACTGTAACTCGTAGCTCCTGCTGATCCTTCTTGGGAATTGATGACTTTGAAGGGCTTCATATCCTGATCATGTAGGACCCGTAGATTTATCCTTGGGGATCAGGAGGTGAATTCTTATCTTGTCGTCTTGAACTTAGAGGCTGCATTGGTTTAAAGCGGCATTCCATTCTGTCTTCCGGAGATTTACCACTCTTGATGCCGATTAAACGTGAGCCGTTGTCGAGATTGCACTTGTTGCCTTTTCGTGGAGCTGGTCATAGCGTCTTCGAGGTTTCCAGGATAGCTTCGTGGTCATGGACCTTTTGTGGGATGCGTGGTCCTGCAATGGATTATTAACCTTCGCGTCTTACATATAAGTAGGCGCGTTCGATGACTCGTGCTAGCTGTTTCTGCTCCCCTTGGGTGAGCCACTCCCATTGCCTCGTCTTAAATCTCCTTTCATATGGGTAAGCTGCCAGGATTTTTTGATGCATGTTGCCCCTTGGGTTAACACTTAACTTATTTGCCCCTGCCTTTCTCCTGGTCGTGTTTTCCTAAGAGGTTCATCAAGGCATGCGACCTTGGAACTGTTTCTTTACAAGCTTGTAGATGTAAATAACCTTCGAGAACTCGTAAGGGCGTGTAGCATTAGGAGCTTTTAGAGACACGTGGCATTAGCTTCCTTTAGAGGTAGATCATGGTATATTGCCAGGAGAAGTGGTAGCAAGGTGGTTGGAGCTTGTTTTCTTCTTCGTAAAGCCGTTGATGGCTGAATCTTTGTCCCTCCTTATAAGGTGGGCAGCCGTAGACGTGGAACCTGGGACTGGAACTTGAGATCAGAGCCTGGAAGCTGGAAATTTGGCTTTTTATGTTGGTGAATAGTAGTTGGAATGTGTGTTCTCTAGTTTCTTTCACTCCCTTTTGCTTTAAATGGAGCCGAGGATCTGAAGGCCAGCACGTCTTGAAATAGTGTTCGTGTTTTTCTCCGGCCCCTTTGCAGTAGGCCAAGCTGCGGTTTGCCCGACGTTTGGGCAGGGTTTCTCATACTGTTTGTTAGTTCATGGCTTTTCCACAAGAACTCTATTGAGGAATTTTCCTCAGAAGTCCGGTAATACCTATCTCTATTGAGATGTATGGCTATGGTCATTGTTCCCTATCTAGGATTCCGCTACCACCTAGATGCTAGAACCTAATAAGAAAGGTTGTTTTCCAGTTACCTCTTTGTGGTGGCTGGTACGCCTGCAGTACTTCCATGATACTCCTCTTCTGGCTCCTTTTGCTTTTGGAATTCTTTAAAGTTGTAAACCGGCCGAAAGATGTTGTGTTCTTCTGGAGAGCCTTTCCCCTTTCTCATGTGGGGCGGAGTTGTGATCCTGGATGCATTCATGGCGTCTAGGGCTTGCTAGATTGATGCTAGTGGACTATCCACTAATCTTGCGTTGGTGATGATTGCCCCTGGCTGGAAATATTGAACCCAAAGGTTGCAGGGGCGTGCTTTGTAGTTGAGGCCCGTGACAATCATGAACGTGCAGGGACCAAAGATTGTAGAGGTGTAATCCATGGTTGAAACCTGGAGCCAAAAGGAACCGAATATTGCTGAGGAGCGACTTCTGGTTGGGACCTGGTGCCTGCAGGAACCAGGGACTGTAGAGGTCACATTTGTTGCTGAGGGCCAAAGCAAGCATGACCCAAAAATAGTAGAATTGTGATTCCTGGTTGGGGCCTGGAACCTGCAGAAACTAGTGCTAGTTCCTGCGTCGAATTATGCTACAGCTGCTAGCATAGTGTTGTCCTCTTTGAGAGGTGCTCTGCAGCTGCTCGTCTCTTGGGCCTGATAAGAGTAAGTCGTTTCTTGCCCCCAGGTTTCTGGGGTTGAGAGATTATGCAGGAAAATATGTGATGTCTGCTCCGCCTATCACATCGTGACGTAGTTTAAATCTGCCCCTCCTTCTAGCGCCAAACTGTTAGGGTATTTTTTGGGTATAAGCGGTCAGTGCTCAGCCTAAGTAATGATAGGAGGAAGGAGACAAGTCCTGACAAGGGTTTCTCCTGGTTCAGTTGTTGATAAACCAGGAGATCCTGCTTTAGGACACTGCCATATGGGTATGGGCCAGTATATGTCGCCAGGGTCTTAATAATAGCAAGAGATATTGATCTTTAGATAAAGACTGCCTGCCTATGGTGAAGGCTGCAAGGCCTTCCTGCCTTAGATCATGATGAACCCGGCTTCTAGGAGGGTTATTTGGACATTCAGGCGTGGAACCACATAAGGTGTTTGGGATTTATAGCTGCATCCTACAGTGGGGATTGCCTACGTACCCCTCGGAAGGGGATCAAGCCATTCGTAGTTCATATTGGTAAAGGCGCGTGGCCTAGGAGAGGTGCAGAGCCTTGGAGAGGCGCATGTCATTGGAGAGGCGCAGAGCCTGGGAGAGGCGCGGAGCCTTGGAGAGGCGCAAGGCCTTGGAGAGGCGCAGTGTAACACCCCCAAACCGTCATAGACATATGGTCGATAAACCAGCCAACAATCAAACAAGAACATGACCGATCGACTGACCAACACACAGGGTTGGAGATGAAAGGCTAACCGGCCAGCCAACAATCAAACAAGAACATGACTGACCGTCCAACCCAACACCATGGTCCGGAAGCGCTACATGACGGGCTAGGGACAATCTGGTCAGAGTCACAAATTTAATCCACGACTTAGACCAGTTCATCCACTAACTCGTTCCGCTAAATCAAGGCATAAGGCTTTGCAACCCGTACCAAGAATTAGCGTTGCCGTTAGATCGAGGCCTAAGGCTTTTCAACCCGTACGACGACCTAACGTTGTGTTAGACTGGACTAGTCAAATATCTGAGTACTGATGATGCGCATATAAAACAAATACTTTATTGATTCAAGAAATATCCATACAATTAAATAATTCAAGACCGGTCCTGGCCTAACGCCAAATCGAGTCAACTAAACAAAAACCAAAATACTGTATACAAAAGGCATGAAAATCTACTCCGGTTGTCCTAATGTCCAGCTCCATGCTATCACGGTCATCCATATCTAAAGATACCTACAAAAAGGACAACAAAGTTGGATGAGTAACCTAATGTTACTCAGTGAGTTGGCAGCCTCTACCCGCAACCTAATAACTAACCCAGACAACCCAAAAATAACACTAAATCTATTGTAAGCATGCAATCAAAGCTAAGGCTACACAACCAATCCCTAGTTAACCATATATATGCCTGAGTTCAATACTTATGTACTGTTAGACACTAAAACTATACAAGTATCATTAACTGGTCGACCAACAATCAGACAAGAACATGATCGGCCAGTCAATGATACCGCATAACTTCAATATCCACCACCCTTCATAAGCAATCACTCAAACAACACATGCCAGCGTCAGGTCTACACTAACCAAACAAACACCAAGTCTAACCCGGAACCTAACCTAGGATTAGATCTCAATATTAGAAACCTGCAAGGAAATCAATCACCTATATCAAAATAATAATATTCTAACTAATCACGACTCGATCTAATGCGTAACACTGTATATCAGTGTTACACTTCCCTATGGTTCCTGTTGGGGTCAAAATCGGTACGACGGAATTAATAGCCAAAACTCCCCGCGAAAATACCAAAAGAGTAGTTTTATAAAACCCGAGGACTAGTTTTATAAAACTCAAAGTCATTTATAGAACTCGTAGACTGTTTTATAAAACTCGAAGATCGTTCTATAAAACTCGAGAAATCATTTTATAAAACTCGAGAAATCG
>CAKOAT010094266.1:1704-82702 GCA_932364175.1 Eruca vesicaria subsp. sativa
GCGGAACCTACTGCTACAAGGTAATGCCATTCGGACTAAAAAACGCGGGAGCTACCTACCAGAGGCTCGTGAACAAAATGTTTGCTGGGCAGCTCGGAAAAACCATGGAGGTGTACATTGACGATATGCTGGTTAAATCCTCAGCTGGGGAAAACCACATCTCCCACCTAAAAGAATGCTTCGATATCCTCAACAAATATGATATGAAACTAAACCTCGCAAAATGCACCTTCGGAGTGCCCTCGGGCGAATTCCTCGGCTACCTCGTAATCGAGAGAGGTATCGAAGCCAACCCGAAACAGATAGCGACCTTCCTGGAAATGCCGTCACCTAAGACAACCAGGGAGGTACAAAGACTGACCGGACGAATCGCCGCTCTGAACCGATTTATATCCAAGTCCACTGACAAATGCCTCCCATTCTACAAACTTCTAAAAAATAACAAGAAGTTCTTGTGGGACGAGAAATGCGAGGAAGCCTTTAAACAATTAAAAGCTTACCTCTCCGAGCCTCCAATCCTATCCAAATCAGTAACAGGAGAACCCCTGTACTTATACCTCGCAGTGTCAACTGCGGCAGTTAGCGGCGTACTGGTACAAGAGGAACAAAATGAGCAAAGACCTGTCTATTACACGAGCAAAAGCTTAATAGACGCCGAAACCAGATATCCTACCATGGAAAAATTAGCCCTGGCAGTCGTGACAGCCGCCAGGAAACTACGACCTTACTTCCAATCACACTCGATCGTGGTAATGACCTCACAGCCAATACGCACGATCCTGCATAGCCCTAGCCAGTCAGGACGATTGGCCAAATGGGCCATAGAACTCAGCGAGTACGACATCGAGTATAGACCCCGAGCTGCCATAAAAGCTCAGGTCCTCGCTGATTTCATCATTGAGCTATCATCTGAACAGCTAGATCCAAGAGCCGAAGCTCCGGAATGGAGCCTGTACGTCGACGGAGCCTCGTCGAAACAAGGCTCCGGAATTGGCCTAAGGCTGACCTCATCAGCCGGAGAGACCATCGAGCAATCTTACAGGCTCGGCTTCAATGCTTCAAACAACGAAGCCGAATATGAGCACTAATCGCAGGGCTAAGACTCGCCCTAAGCCTCGGAATCCGAGAGCTGAACGCTTACAGCGACTCACAGCTGGTAGCTAGCCAGTTCCACGGCGAGTATGAAACCAGGGACGAAAGAATGGGGGCATACCTTGAAGTGGTAGGGAGCCTCACTAAACAGTTCATTAAATTCGAGCTAACGAGAATCCCACGGGGAGAAAACTCCTCAGCAGACGCGTTGGCTGCGTTGGCATCCACATCAGATCCCCTGGTAAAACGAATCATACCCGTAGAAGGAATCGAAAAACCTAGCATCGACATAGCTACCAAAGCTGAGATCGATAGCAAACCAAAAGAGCAAACNGCTCTGAATCAGCAGCAACCCAAGTCCTAACCACATTCTGGTTCCCAAAAACAAAAGCCCGCAAATTCCGAAAGCACACCTCCGGGGGCATAGCCCAGCCTTCGAGCTCACTTATCCTGAGAGTAAGCACTCGCAGAACAAGATATTCCCCCGAACCCGAAACTCCAACCGAGGATACAACCCCAGCCCCGGAAATAAACAACACACCTGGAGACGTCCCTTCAGATCTAGGTTCCGACGAACCTAACAGAAGGAACATCCCCAGGAGAACAACCTCCGGACGCAACAACAACCGAGAGCCTGATCCCGCGCCGGGACCTCCTTCTTCCCTCCACGAGAAAATCATAGGAAGAGAAGACTGGAGAAAAGATCACGAGTAATCATTATCTTAACAAAAATTAAAGATTCGGCGGCTAGGTTTAGCTCTCGAGAAAAGCATCTTATCTCGAAAGCTGGGGGCAACTGTTGGGCCCAAATATGGCCCGTCGGCTGAAGTTAGCGAACTAGTTAAACCGAGCCCAATAATAGGCCGAATATGGGCTACTACTTCAAAGAAGAATACGGCTCACCTAAGGAAGGAAGCTGCTCCCAAAGAGGTCACAAGAAAGAGGTTTCGAGAAAGAGATCACGAGAAAGAGGTCACGAGAAGGAGGTCACGGAGAAGAGGTCCGGATTCTTTCGTAGGGACCTGACAAAACAGCCTAGGAAACGAAGATAGAGACGTATGACTCAGTCAAAAGGAAGCTGTTGCAAATCCCTTAATTTACGGAGAGAATCTCGGAGGCTGATTAGGGGAAGTTACGCGCGACCTAAGGCTATTTAAAGGAGGAAAAAAACAAAGAGAGGGAGAGGCTTTTCACACACTTTTACACATACATTATCACTCGTAGATCATTCAAGTGTTTTCTCTGTGTCGATCCCAAATATCTCTGTATTCTTTTCTTTACAAAAACATCAATACAATTCGAATTCGTTCTCTAAGTTCTTAAGGGATTCAGCCCACGATTGTCTTCACCCCAACCTTAACCTAACCTTAATTAAGAAGTGAGTTTTATCCCTCACATGGTCCTACGATATCCATGGACCATCTCATGAATGGGTATGGGGCGGATATCGAGGATAATTTCTCTGATGGTTGATGTATAAAAGGTGCGTGCCTCTGGCATCTGTCGCATGAGGACGAGTAGACCTCGCAATCAGCGATAATGGTAGGCCAGAAATAGCCTTGCCTTTTGTTTCGGATAGCTAAAGCTCTGCCACCGGAGTGGTTTCCACAGGAGCCATCATGCATTTCTTTCATGAGTTTGATGGCGTCGAGGCCGTGGACGCATCTTAGGTAAGGTCCCGATACGCTTCGTTTATAAAGGATAGATTCCATTATGCAATATCTTGCGCTTATTGCTTTAAGTTTTCGAGCTTCCCATTTATGGGGGGGGGGGCCTGGCCCTCCGAAATATACTGCATGATTGGAATTCTCCAGTCCTCTCTTCCTATGATTTTCTCGTGAAAGGAGGAAGGAGGTCCCAGTGCGGGATCAGGTTCTCGGGTGTTGTTGCGGCCGGAGGTCGTGCCCCTGGGGATATTCCTTCTGTTAGGTTTGTCGGAACCTAGGTCTGGAGGAACATCTCCAGGTGTGTTATTGATTTCCGGGGCAGGGATTGTGTCTCCGGTTGGAGTTTCGGGTTCAGGGGAATATCTTGTTCTGTGAGTGTTTGCTCTGAGGACAAGTGAGCCTGAAGGCTGGACTATGCCCCCGGAAGTTTGCTTCCTGAATTTGCGAGCTTTTGTTTTTGGGAACCAGAATGTTGTTAGAACTTGGGTCGCTGCTGATTCGGAGCAGCTACCTTCTGTTTGCTCTTTCGGTTTGCTATCGATCTCAGCTTTGTTAGCTATGTCGATGCTTGGTTTCTCGATTCCTTCTACAGGTATGATTCGTTTTACTAGGAGATCTGATGTGGACGCCAATGCAGCTAACGCATCTACTGAGGAGTTCTCTCCTCGTGGGATTCTCGTTAGCTCAAATTTACTGAACTGTTTAGTGAGGCTCTGTACGACTTCGAGGTATGCCCCCATTCTTTCGTCCCTTGTTTCGTACTCCCCGTGAAACTGGCTAGCTACCAGCTGTGAGTCGCTGTAGGCGTTCAGCTCTCGGATTCCGAGGCTTAGGGCGAGTCTTAACCCTGCGATTAGTGCTTCATATTCGGCTTCGTTGTTTGAAGCATTGAATCCGAGCCTGTAGGATTGCACGATGGTTTCTCCGGCTGACGAGGTCAGCCTTAGGCCGATTCCGGAACCTTGTTTTGATGAGGCTCCGTCGACATACAGGCTCCATTCCGGAGCTTCAGCTCTCGGATCTAGCTGTTCAGATGATAGCTCAACGATGAAATCGGCGAGGACCTGAGCTTTTATGGCTGCTCGGGGTCTATATTCGATGTCGTATTCGCTGAGCTCTATGGCCCACTTAGCCAATCGTCCTGATTGGCTAGGGCTATGCAGAATCGTGCGTAGTGGCTGTGAGGTCATTACCACGATCGAGTGTGATTGGAAGTAAGGTCGTAGTTTTCTGGCAGCTGTCACGACTGCCAGAGCTAACTTTTCCATGGTAGGATATCTTGTTTCGGCGTCTATTAGGCTTTTGCTCGTGTAATAGACAGGTCTTTGCTCGTTTTGCTCCTCTCGTACCAGTACGCCGCTAACCGCAGCAGTTGACACGGCGAGGTATAGGTACAGGGGTTCTCCTGTTACTGGTTTGGCTAGGATCAGAGGCTCGGAGAGGTAAGCTTTCAGTTGTTTGAAAGCTTCCTCACATTTCTCGTCCCACAGAAACTTCTTATTGTTTTTTAGGATTTTGTAGAATGGGAGGCATTTATCGGTGGACTTAGATATAAATGGATTCAAAGCTGCGATTCGTCCGGTCAGTCTTTGTACCTCCCTGGTTGTCTTAGGTGACGGCATTTCCAAAAAGGTAGCTATCTGTTTCAGATTGGCGTCGATACCTCTTTCGGTGACGAGGTAACCGAGGAATTCGCCCGAGGGCACTCCAAAGGTGCATTTTGCGGGGTTTAGTTTCATATCGTATTTGTTGAGGATATCGAAGGATTCTTTTAGGTGTGAGATGTGGTTTTCCCCAGCTGAGGATTTAACCAGCATATCGTCAATGTATACCTCCATGGTTTTTCCGAGCTGTCCAGCGAACATTTTGTTCACAAGCCTCTGGTAGGTAGCCCCCGCATTTTTTAATCCGAATGGCATTACCTTGTAGAAGTAGGTCCCGCGCTCGGTTATGAATGCGGTTTTTTCTTGATCTTCAGGATTCATCATGATTTGATTATATCCCGAGAAAGCATCCATAAAGGACAAGAGCTGATGGCCAGTTGTTGCCTCAACGAGGCGATCGATGTGAGGTAACGGGAAGCTATCTTTAGGACAAGCCTTGTTTAGGTCGGTGAAGTCTACACAGATCCTCCACTTCCCGTTTTTCTTTTTCACTACTACGGGGTTAGCTAGCCAATCGGGGTAGTGTACTTCGCGGATGGATCCTGCTTTCGTGAGTCGATCTACTTCGTCGTTGACAGCTTGGGCTTTTTCGAGGCCTAGCTTACGGCGTTTTTGTTTGATCGGTTTAAAAGTGGGATCTGCATTGAGCTTGTGAGTGGTGACATTTGGGTCTATACCTCTCATGTCGCTGGTGGTCCATGCGAACGTTTTGACGTTGCTTTTCAGGAAGTCGATTAGTTCCTTTTTCGTTTCGAGAGGTAGCTCTGGTCCGATGTTCACTTGTTTCTCGGGATCAGAGTCGTCGATGCTAACTCGTTCGGTTAGGTTCCTAGGGGGACCTCGAATATTTTGTTGCATCTCTCGACCTTCCTGGATCTGTAATTGCTATTGGGGTGATTCCTTGAGGATTCCGAATCCTCCCAAGTAACAGATCCTGGAGATCTTCTGACTACCTCGTACGGTGGTTATTCCGTCAGGTGTTGAAATTTCACGCATTGGTGATAAGTGGAGGCTACTGCCTTCATCTTATGGATCCAGGGTCTTCCTAGGATCGCATGAAATGGAGAGGGCCTATCGATGACCACAAAATTGGTCATTTTCATGATTCCTCCAGCTATGACCGGGAGCTTGATGGTTCCCAAGGAGGTAATTGTTTCCCCGGAGAAGCCTACGAGGTTAGCTTTCTGACCAATAATTTCGTAGTTGTCTATTTCCATTCCTTTCAGGGCGTTATAGAAGATAAGGTCGACCGAGCTTCCGGTATCAACCATCAGCTTAGGCACCTCGTAACCTGTTATGTTCAGGGTGACGATTAAGGCGTCATCGTGAGGTCTGTCGAGGTCTGATGTCTCGCTCTCCCAGAAAGAAATCTTAGTGTTGGATTCGGGATTGGGAGGCTTAGATTGAGCTCTAGAAACAGCCTTCCGCACATGGCTCTTGATTGAATTAACTGAGTCTTGACATATATCGTCCGAGGATATAATCCACTCTCGAGCAAGGGTTCGACTGAGGCGGAGGTTTGCTTAGGAGGGTCTCGATTTGTAGACTCTTCCCTTGGGGAAATTTCCCAAGAATCATGTCAACTCTTTTCTTGGGAGCTGGCGGTGGCGAATCTGTTTCCTTCTCAGGTGATCTTTCACGTTTTGGAGAGTTGTCTCTGGGACCTCTTTTCTGGTAAGGAGGTGGCTTTTTGAGTTCCACGTCCTTTAGTTCCCCAGCTACGAATTTAGCTGCCAACTGTCGTTGGAGGTCCACTCCTCGGTTGAATGCCCTTTTCGATCGTGATAAGAGCAGTGTTTGTTCTCATCGTAGCCATTTGACCAGGGAGGTTTGCTTGTCGCAGCAACAGGTTTGTCCTGTTAGACTTCCTCGACAGCATACGAATGTTCTCCCTGGGTCTGATGGTTCCGGGAGCTCCCTTTTCTAGAGGATCCTTTTGCTTCCGAGGTTTCACCTTTCGGGTGATTCTGGGATTTCTTATGGATTTTATCCAGTGCAGCTGTTTCCTCTTCCAAGGTAATGTATCTCGATGCTTTGTGAAGAGCATCATCGATAGTTGGAGGAGGGTTAAGTGTTAGCTCGGACCAGAATTCTGATTTGTACCAGAGGCCTCTTCGAAGGGCCTCGATGGCAACTTGATCGTTGGGGTTCGAGAGCTTAGTCCTAACTGCTCTGAATTTCTCGATGTAGATTCGTAACGAATCTCCCATTCCTTGCCTGATCTTCCAGAGGTCAGCCTCAGAGGCTTGCTTAAGGATATGGGTCGAGTATTGTTTCATGAAGGCGTTAGTGAGCTGGTCGAAGTTATCGATTGAGTTTTGCTCGAGGCTCGAAAACCATTCGAGAGCTGTTCCGACCAGGTTCTCAGCAAAGGTTCTGCAATTACCTGCTTCGCATTCTTCTCTTGTGAAGTGAGCTTTCACTATAGCTAAGCGGAAGGCTCTCAAATGAGCCTTGGGGTCTGAGGTCCCGTCATATTCGGGGATCCTAATTTTTCGGGTATCTCTTATGTAAGAGCTAGCGATTTTGTCTGTGAATGGGGTTCCACGGGTTTCCTCAATCAAGCTCTCGATTTCGGGAGCTGAGCTCGTTGCTTTGTGTACTTGAGCGTTCAGCTTCTGGAGAGCTGCGTGAGTTTGCTCCATGTATCGGCGAATAGCCTCGGGTCCTTCTACGGGAAGGACATTCGGGTCTTCGCGAGGAATCTGATGAGAAGATTCTTGATGGAGTCGAGCGTCGTCGTTATCCCAAGCGTTAGGTGGGTTAAATCGCTCGCTAGCTCTAGAGCCACCTTGAGGGACGCGACCAGGGGGGTGAGCTGTAGGATCAGCTTCCGTCCTCGGGTTGTCTCGATTAGGGGTCGCGCTCCCATTTTGGTAAGCTGAATTTGGTGCTCTACCCCTAGGAGGGGGAGACATTCCATCTCCAGACCTAAAAATAGGTGGCGGAGGCGGTAATCGTGTGCTGTGTTCGTGAACCCTATTGGGTGCAGAGCTGGTCGTCGCTATGTTACTTCCCATAGCGCTAGTTATAGGTGGACTAAATACTGGGGTTGTCCCAGTATGGGGTGTCCGGAGAACAGGCTCTTGCCCATTACGAGCAGTGCTGTTGGGGGAAAAGTCCAGGCGTCCGCGAGGGAACGTGGGTTCGGTGAGTCGGTCTCGAAAGGCGATTCCCGAGCCTTGACGTTGCGACGGATGAGGTGTCTCGGTTAGAGATCTAGTCACCTCTTCGAACCGTTGCTGCCGGGCAGTTAGCTGTTGCAACGTACGCTCATTATCCTGAGCTCTTTCTACCAACTGCACCATCATTCAGCGCATTTCTGATAGCTGAGCTTCCGAATGATGCGGAGCGTGTTGACGTTGAGGGTTTTCAGGGGGTGTAACCCCGGTGTTGTTTCCACTGGAAGGCCTTGGGTTAGCTATCCCAGTTTGGTTCGGTTGAGCATTAGCCGGAGACTGTTGCTCGGATCGGTGATTGGTGGATCGAGGTTCCGGATCCTGAGGGTCCGGGTCTCTCCTGTTCGGTGAGCCGTCGATCTGGATAACGGGATCTGGGATGGAAGGGCTCGTTGCCTGGTTGGATGGATCCATTCTCAAGTTACGGAGTGAAGGATTCAATTATCTCGTCCCCACAGACAGCGCCAAAATGTGAGGGATAAAACTCACTCTCTAGTTTAGGTTAAGTTAAGATTGGGGAAAAAGACAATCGTGGGCTGAATCCTTTTAGAACTTAAAGAATGAATATGATTATATTTAATGAAAAATGATTACAAAGACGATTGAATCGAATACAAGGAAGTCAATGGATGACTTGTGAGTGATAATGTATATGTAAATTCGTAAAAAGTGTCCCCCTCCTTCTCTTCATTTCTCCCTCCTTTAAATAGCCTCGAGTCACGTTTAACCTCTCCTGATTAGTCTCCGAGATCGCCTCCGTAAACTGAGGGATTTGCAACAGCTTCCTTTTGACCGAATCATACTCCTCTATCTTCGTATCCTGGGCTGTTTTATTAGGTTCCTGCGAGAGATGCCAGACCTCTTCTTCGTGACCTCTTTCTCGTAACCTCTTTTATCGAAATCCTTGGGAGCAGCCTCCGTCCTTAGGTGAGCTGTATTCTCCTTCGAGATGATAACCCACGCGTGGCCCATTATTAGACTTGGTTTAACTGATTTGCTAATTTCAGCTAACAGGCCATATTTGGGCCCAACAGTCACACCACCGCCCGCGGAAAACGACCCAAAACAAGCAATGGTCGAGAAACAACAAGTTTCCGCACCCATCGCTTCTACCCAACCGGAGGAGACAAACATGGACAAAGACATCGATCCAGAGACTAAAGTGATCGAAGAGTCTGCGACAGCCGAGTAAGCATACTCGCATCAACAATCAGAACTACGAGATGGCTTGATTTCGGAAAGGAATACGTAGGCAGCTCGCCTAAAGACTAGTTCAGCTATCCCCCTTTCCAAAACGGGGGGGGGAGGGGGGGGGGGAGGGGGGGCGGGAGTGGGCGCGTATACGAGTATTCGTATAATCCCAAATTTTGAAAACATTCACTTTGTAATCGTAATTTTCAATACTTTTTAATAAAGGCAAAGTTAAAATATTTTAAAATCTCTGCTACTATCGAAAACACAAAAAAAAAAATTCCAAACATCCAGAAATTACTTCCGCAGTAACAACTAGTTAGTCGTTTCTACANCGGAGGAGACAAACATGGACAAAGACATCGATCCAGAGACTAAAGTGATCGAAGAGTCTGCGACAGCCGAGTAAGCATACTCGCATCAACAATCAGAACTACGAGATGGCTTGATTTCGGAAAGGAATACGTAGGCAGCTCGCCTAAAGACTAGTTCAGCTATCCCCCTTTCCAAAACGGGGGGGGGGGGGGGGGGGGGGGGGGGGGGGGGAGTGGGCGCGTATACGAGTATTCGTATAATCCCAAATTTTGAAAACATTCACTTTGTAATCGTAATTTTCAATACTTTTTAATAAAGGCAAAGTTAAAATATTTTAAAATCTCTGCTACTATCGAAAACACAAAAAAAAAAATTCCAAACATCCAGAAATTACTTCCGCAGTAACAACTAGTTAGTCGTTTCTACAAAACTTGTACACCAAAATATTTTCGGAAAGAACCGGCGAGACGTCGCCTAAAGTTTCGAGAAAAATATTTCACTACGTCCGTCCGCGACTATTAAACACACAAACGCTCGGCGATTGGCCCCGTCGAGCACGCTAGCCTTCCTAAACAAACGCACCGACCTATTGGTCCGCATACATCCGACTAGGATAAAATAGCGCGCTATAAAAGAAATCCAAATTTTTGGTCAGCACTTCTGGGCAACTTAGAAACCGTTCTCGGTGAGATGCTCGGTTCCAACTAGACGAATCGTATAAGCCGAGAACCTATCGCGGATTCTAAATCGTTGTGGAATCAGGTTAAAATCGCAACAGGCAAAACGAAAGCCGACTAGTCATCGCATAGCTTCAATCCGAAAGTAAACCTAGGTCTTGCCCTAAACCCAGCACACTGGACTCTAACGTCTCAAGGCATGAATTGAGATCCTAAAGGCATGTCTTTTCGCCCACATTCCGAGTAAACGAACCGGACGATCTACACCAAGAGTTAGATGCGAGCTGACAACTCGTATTCTTCCCTCTACATCTATAACGTAACGCAGATTTCATACTTAGAAAATATTTTTATTAAAAGTTTTCTTTCGAGCACACGCCACCCAGCGGAAGGGATTCAAAGCCACCAACAGCCAGTCCCGGAAAAATAACGACAAAAATCATAAAACAAAACATCACACATCAAAATCATCAAACGCGGACGCTGAGCTCTGACCAACATTAGTATCGATCCATGGCTTATCAACTTCGCTACTCGCGTCCGGAATCCCAGGTCCGATTTCAATTGAATCTGGCGACACGACAATAGGGTCCACTGATCCCACATCTGCGCCCCGGGATTAACAAACTCGGCCTTCTTCCTCTCTCGCTTAGCCAAGCGCGCTTTCTGTTTCGCGGACACCGCCTCGTACGAGAAGTCTGGGTGCTGGGTGAGATGCAAACTGCGAACTACACCCCGGCATTCGCGGTAGTCGCCATTTTCCCTTTGCGCATCCTCAAATTATGCATAAAGAGGCAGGAACCGTTCGTGGCGAGCCATCATCTCCGCGGAAATTTCTCTCTTGCCCGCTCTTCGGGCACAACGAACCATCGTGTCAGAGAACTCGAGGCCGCGACAAGATTCGGCTTCATATTCCTCCCTCACATGGGTGGCCTCCCTTCTGGCTAAATCCTGGGCACGAGAGAAACTGGCACTGATCTCTTCTTTGGGACAAGCAGCCTCCATCTCCGCCGCTGCAGCCCTAGATTCGGCCTTGCGAATTTTCGCACTACTCGCACTCACCGCTTCGTTCATGAAGCGGAGACCCTGCAAACACAATGAAAATCTTTCCTCAACAAAAAAAAGAGGAGAGAGACGATCGCATATAATGCGAATACAAAAATAAGGCAAAATAAACAGACCTTGTTAAAGAGCCTCGACACCTTCGCAAACGGTGTATCGGCCGGTGCTAGGGATGATGTCTCGGCCGGATCGAATTCAGAGGAGGGAGCCGAGAAGTCAATGGGATCCTCGATGTTGCCATCATCGTCAAAGATTCGACCTTGGTCAATCGGAACATCTCTTTCCTGCGGAAATCTAGACATCTCCCTCTCCTCCGCACCGTCGGTCTCAACACGATCGTCCCGAGAAAAACCAGATGAATAATAGGCGACGCCACGACGAATCCTTTTTGGAGAGAAGTGTCCCCAATAAAGCGGACCGCCACAAAGAAGATTCATAACCTTCTTGAAATCTCCGAGTAACGGCTTACAGGTGGTAGATACTGCAAAGCGCAAATCGCACGAAATGGTTAAAATACGGCAAAAAGTTATATGAATATATATATCATGCAAACAAAGTACCGGTCATCGCCCATTCGGTCCTGAACGAAGGAATGCAACTTTCCTCCACCGAGGCGCCATCAATTTTGACATAGAAAAACCGATCGCTCCACTCATGATCATTCGAGGAAAGCCCGCCAACAACCGTCATATCCCGCCGAGGGGTCAGATAAAAGCCGCCCTCTCTTATGCGCCTCAATGTCAGCATGGCCAAATGATAGTCCGCGTCGACAGACATTCCACGCTCGTAACCTAGCACTAAAATCCCGACGCGATGATGTAACCCGGTGGGACGAAGCTGGCTGAGCGATATGCCGAACCTATCCAAGAGCTCGGCGATGGCTCGCGGAATAGGAAATCATAACTAACAGTTCAGCAAAAAAGCTTCATAACACGTAAAATAACCTGGAGGTGGATTCTCGGCATCTTGACATTGTACGGGAAGGCGAAATTGTACCGATTCGGGGATCGCACGAGAATTCCTCAAATCCCTAAGGGAACAAATAGTGCTCGCGGTCGGACCGTCTGTATTCCTCCGAAGCTTATCCCTCTTTGGGACCCAGAAATTAAAAGGGGGAACGTCGGCAGCATCCAAAGCTGACCAATATTCCGAGAACTCTTCCTCGTTCATGGAAGAACGCTGGAAGATTGGCCTGGGAAGAACGCAACCGTCGAAAATATCGAGGTCGCTTGGATCAAAAATTGACGCATGAGTATGATCCGAAACTTTCCGCTCGGAAGACATGTTAAACAATCAAAAGAGAAAGATTCAAAGGGAGAAATAGAGAGAAAACTTCTTGGACTTTAGATGAGTTATGGAAAGAATGAGTGAAAAACTTGAGAACTCATCCCATATACTTATAAGGAAATTTTTTACTATTCACCTTTGGACTTTTGGCTATTAAAGTTCCGCATAATTCTACCAAACTTGCCGAAAAGTTCAAACCGCTCGCAAGAATTCCATGATTCTTACGAGCTGGGGGGCTAACTGATGGGGTCAAAATCGGTACGACGGAATTAATAGCCAAAACTTTCCGCAAAAATATAAAAAAAAAAATACGTTTTATAAAACTCGAGAAGTGGTTTTATAAAATCAAGAAGTCGTTTTATAAAACTAAAAGAATATTTATAAAACGAAGGATATCCGCGGAAAACTTGATAATCGTTATCTCGGAAGAACAAAACAAACGCCGATTACACGATCGTCCGAGTTAAGCACAAAACCGCGAAAAACCGCATCCGCCATAAAACGCGAGCTATGGGCATCCCGATAGCTCGACGTACGTCGAGCTACGAGCTCCCCCAATAGCTCTACGTGCGTCGAGCTACGAGCTTCCCTGATAGCTCGATGTACGTCGAGCTACGAGCCCTGATATACCATGGATTTTACCCATTTTTAGCCATGGTCTATTGGTTTTTTTATGTATATTTACTACAATATAGAGTCTATTTAGAGTATTTACAGGTTCAGGTACGTTCTGGAGAAATAAGGTGATTTTGGTGTCTTTTGGAGCCTTTAAGTGCAGAACTGTGCAGACGCGTCAAATGTTTAGATCTAGATGGAGATCTTCCCATGGTGCGATTTAGCTGATTTGTGGACACAAGATATAGCTTTGATTTAGCTTTCCAATGCCAACGGTTTGGGGTCAATCCAACGGTTAGATCAGAAGTTATGCCCGTTTTACTGAAGAATGGTCAGTTTGCCTCGCGAGAGAAGGTTGTCGAGAAGAGGAATGTAAATCGATCGATGGGAAAGCCTTCATATCGATCGATATCGATGCCAGAATGCGGGCCGGGTATATTTCATGACTGGCTGAAGCCCAGAAGATACCACAAAGTTACCAAAATACTCTTGACGACCAGAAACCCTATTTATGTTATTTGCAAGCCATTGTTGATGGCTACGCTTTCTTTTTCATCTTTTGTTTCATTGTTATTAGTTAGAGAGTTGGAGAGAAGATCAAATCTCCTTCAGAGATTGATTGGAACTCCATTGGAATTATCTCCAATTTCTTATTCTATTATTATTCAAACTATGATTTGTGTTTCTTCTATCATGTCTGAGTAGTTCATCATGTTAGTTTTAGGGATTTCATGAGCTTAATGTCAAACTGAATATCAATTAGGATTGCTAGAATATCTATAGATCTCTACACCAGGGTGATTTGTAACACTAGGATCTGGAGTAATTAGGATATCATGAAAGTGTGACTGATTGCTTGAACCTAGAATCATAGGATAATTGAGATGCACTAAAGTGCAGTCAATTAACGGAACCTGAATCCTGCTAGATTAGATACTTAGGCGTACATGAGAATTGGTCTAGGAATCTAATTGAACATAATCGATTAGGTCGTTAATGCTTGTTTGAGGTAATATCGATCGACGCTTAGGCCATAGTATCGATCGATAGTCATGTCTTGTTCGCATGCGAAAGCTGGAACAAGCGCTTAGACATCTGATTAGTAATTGCATTGATAGATGGATTACTTACTTATTAAAATCGAGTTCTAGAATGAATCTATAAGCTATTAGCATCTTGAATTGTAGTTGTATGAATCTTTTGATTAATAAATCCCTAGGTCTAGTTATTTCTCCTTATTGCTTACAAACTCAACCAATCGAACAACTACCTTGTTCACATTGCTTTTATTTATTGTTTTATAAACTGTTCACCTAGCTTAACTTTGATTTCTATAGTCTATTGTGTGCTCCTGCTCTCTGTGGATTCGATCCCTAAGTACTACAATTGAACCTCTTATTTGAGAGAGTAATTCACTCCTTAGGGTTAAACATTTGAGTGAAGCCCCCAGATAGCTCGACGTACGGCGAACTGAACCAGCCGGTTCAGCTCGACGTACATCGAGCTACGAGCTCCTCCTGATAGCTCGACGTACGGCGAGCTGAACCATCCAGTTCAGCTCGACGTACTTCCAGCTACGAGCTTCCCCGATAGCTCGACATACGTCAAGCTATGAGCTCTCCCGATAACTCGACGTACGGCGAGCTGAACCGGTCCGTTTCGGTTTGTCGTACGTCGAGCTGATTATCCAGAGCCTCGATCTCCAACAACCTCGATTCAAGGTATACGTCCTTCGACACGATTATGTTCCCAACCACGGTCGAAATGTCTCCCGTTTCGTCTCGATAAAAACTGTAAAACTTTGTTTTCTCGAAAAAACTCGAGGAATTCGTATAAAACGGCAACGGTTAAATGAATCACCGAACATTGCCTAAACTATACGATTTCAAGATTTTTCGTAAAAATCGTAAAAACGCGTTTTAATAAAACTTCGAGTGAATCGTAAAAACAGCAACGATTAACCGAAAGACGAACGTAGCTAAACTTTACGATTAACTCGAGGAATTTATTAAAAACGGCATCGAATCAGGAAACAATTTCATATAAAGTCGTGAAACAGGTTTATCGCAAAACGGCTCGGAAAGTCCTAAAACGTGATAAAAGCCATCTCGCGACTTTAGGGAAATCTAACCCAAATATACGATAACGTTTTGACAATTTACCCGCAAAAGGAAGATAAATGTCATGTTTGAAGATAAATAGAAGATTTCCACGGGAAAAAAGGAAAGATAAGCATAAAAGGAAGATTCTCGATAAACTCGAATCTAGGCGAAATGGAATGACCAAACCGCCAAGGAAGGGAGTATATAAGCAAGAGGCATAGGACAGAAGTAAGGGACGAGTTTTCAGAGCTTTCACCACCAAACTTAGCTTTTAGGAATATTTTCGTTTTTGTTATCGAGCTGCGTCTCAACTAGGGTTTAGTCTTAAGATTGCTAGGGTTAGGACTCTCGCCGACGGCTCACGCAGCTAAGGCTACTCTCGTTGTAACGTTTCTTACGCAAATTCGGAATAAGATCCTTCTTGCTCTCAATCTCGCTTATTCATACTTTTATTTTGCATTCATCGTTGTCTTAATTGTTCTTGTGCGGTTCCGCAGATAGCCGGGTCCTCTGGGAAATTAGGGTTTACTCTAAATTCCCTTATTTACGATAACTTGACAGTAGGTGAATTTCGGTTCCCACACATAACATGCAAAGTACTGCGTAAGGAGCTTACACGCTTACTCTTACGCATGGAGTATCGTACCAAACATGCCAATCCCTGCACCAACGCAGGAGGCATAAGTACAAATGCAAAGTACTGTATCCAAACTCAGAGTTTGTATAGGGAGAAAGCATACACAGCTGCATATAAATGGGACATCCACGAAAATAATGCAAAAGGAAAAAACTAGCTGGATCAGGCCCCAAGGGAAACCTCGATTCTGGCGAACCTTATATCTACGTGACATGACTCACATATAAAACCACCAAGCCGGATCAGGCCCCAAGGAGCACCTCGATCATGGAAAACCTTGCATCTACGTGACGTGATTCACATATAAAAACACTTGGGTATGCGAATAGGAACAGACCTGATCAACCTTAATACAATGTCGAAATTACCTCAGCCCCTGCAGAGAGGCCTCGAGCCATAAACCTACAAAGGGGCCACATGTACTAGTGCATCAATCCCTGCATCAAACACGCCCCGAGCTAAACGAGATGCAGGGGGCATGACGTATAACTGCAGAGTACTAGATCAGTCCCATGGTCTCAGGGAGCAGACAGTGCACAAAACCCCGCTGGAGCACTTCCTTCCTACTTATCCAGACGTGGAAAGTAGCAAGTCTGGCATGTGGGTCACTACCCCAAGTAGACCCACACCAACATCTAATCGATAAGACTGGTGTTTTCTTAAACCCATGGGACCCTTTCACGGGATAGTAACCCTTTTCACGGGTCGAAGTCACACCAGCACGAAACCAAAGCCTGAGAGTGACTTTCTACAGAAAGTAGAGTGCAGCACAATAGGATCACGATAGTGGCCTACGTGGCAGAATGCGAATCCTAAACCGAGTTCGGGATTAGCCTACCTAAGGGAGGCGGAGTACGATCTCGAAGAAAAACGACCTCTGGGTCTAAAAGCAACCTCCGGGTTTAAAATGACCTTCGGGTCTAACAGTAACCTCCGGGTTCAAACTACCTCCGGGTCCAAAATAAGACCTCAAGGTCCAAAAACACCTCCGGGTTATATCGACACCTCCGGGTTATAAAAGCCTCCGGGTCCTACAGACACCTCCGAGTTATATAGAAACCTCCGGGTCAAATAAGACCTCAGGGTCCAAAACGCCTCCGAGTTATATCGACACCTACGGGTTATAAAGGCCTCCGGACCCTATAGACACCTCCGGGTTATATAGAAACCTCCGGCTTATAAAGACCTCAGGGTCTAAAAGAAATCTTCGGGTTTAAAAACAACATCTGGGTCTAAAAGCAACCTCCAGATTTAAATAACAAACCTCAGGGTTTAAATAAAGACCTCAAGGTCCCAAATGTTAAAAACTCAGAGTTTTGCATTTTATATCACCTTACCTCCGGGTTCAGACAAAAGACCTCAGGGTCTATTCAGAAACCTCAGGGTTCTAGACGATCTCCTTGAATCTCAAGGATCTCAATTCCTAGGTGTCCATCTCCAGGTCTTAAACATTGATTATCCGAGAATCTGCGCAGGGACCAAGGTCTGAAAGAGCCCTCGAGTTCCTTCAGGACCTCCAGCCTATCATTGGATCTCAACCCTAAACAAAGGGCCCGAAGATCCTTCTTCAAAGATTCCGAATGCTTCAAGACAATACTCGATGGCCTCGACGACGCCTGCATCTACAGGGCCAACCAGCTGAAAGAGAGCCCTCCAAAGATCTCCCTCGCGGTGAACCTACCTAAAAGAAACCTTCGGACCTCTGGATTCCTGGACGAAAGTCCCTATAGTCTCCAGATCCCTGGACGAAAGTCCATGAAACCTCCGATTTATGAAGAATCACCTCCCTGAACCTATGGGTTCCAGAAGGATATATCTCTAAACCTTCATATTTTGGGATAGCATGCCCAGGATCCTTCGGGTTCCATGAAATCACGACGAAAGGTCATCCCAGAATTTATTGTGGCCTACCTCCAGGGGCAGATTGCAAGGTTACATAGTTGAGAGTGGCCAAGAATCAATGCCAGAGTTCAACTAATGATTCTACCTTCTTTGTTCGGCATAGAACCTACGGCTCACCGCAAACAACATGCCCATTGAAACATGTCTGAGAATCTATCTACATTGGTCCAGGCCACGACATCATGTTTACAAGGTGTATCGGAAAATATACTACTTGTTCCAAACCATGTGCCTGTATGGGACCAAGGACTACTATCCATTCTCCAGGTCATACACCTCCAACCAGGCTTCAAATCTTGTCAGACCAAGCGCAAGTACATCTGAACACTACCGTCAAGGAAGTTTGGTGGCCCAAGCTACAAGCCGACGTCCTACTCCAAGAACAGCAAAGAGATTGATACCATGGTACGACTCACGAAGTCCTATGAAGAAGATCATGTTATTTCCCGCCTTCAAACATGAAGCCAGAAAATAAGGGGCAAACTGTTGGGGAAAAATAATCCATGAGAAGATTTCCCCAGCTTCCGGCTTCCAGGTTATGGGCCCTGCCCCAGGTCCTTGTCCATGTTTCAGGTACCGAACCCTGCTTTAGGTATCGGGCCCTGCTTCTGGGCCAGATCAGATAATTCCCCCTGCGTCCAAGTAAAAAGGAAAACTTCATGATAAATGTGGACATTCACATTTATCATAATATGGTCGAATCTCCTTAAATCCAAGAGAAGAAAGAGGAATTATTTCAATACATATAGCTGCCTTTAAAGAAAATTGGAAATATTCTAATATCTAAGGATATAATGAATATTTCCAAACCCTAGAAGAGAGCACGAATTCTATTATAAGTATAAGGTGAATTTAACCTAAAAAGAGGAGGCCAACACGTTCATCCACATAGCAAAACCCTTCTACAGCCGCCAAGGCAAAATCTCATACCGAGAAGACCTCTTCTTCGATACGCTTATGAAGGATGATCCCCATGACTACTATCAGCTAGACGAAAGCTCTATACTCATGTCTGCACATCCACAAGAGGTCAGGACGTCCATAAGAGAGAGAGACACGAGCTCATCATCTCCATAGCTGTCAAAACAAGGTTTCGTACCTAGAAGCCATCTTCATCGTCATACTCAACAACAGGCGAATTCCTGCGATTCCTACCACCTGGATGAAGATATATGCTCACTACAACACGTCTGCAGTTCCACCTATCAAGCTCAGGCTAAGATCTCCAGCTCATCGGAAAAGACACATCATGCTTACTGAAGCATACGGAGACTCCATGCTTACTGAAGCATATCGACTAATCTACCCTCTGTTCTGGCCATGCGCCCTTTAGAACAGATGATTCTCATCATCTACAGAACCATGTGCTCTCCAAGGCTCTGTGCCTCCTTAAGGCCCTGCGCCTCTCCAAGGCTCCGTGCCTCCTTAAGGCCATGCGCCTCTTCAAGGCTCCGTGCCTCCTTAAGGCCCTGCGCCTCTCCAAGGATCCGTGCCTTCTTAAGGCCCTGCGCCTCTTCAAGGCTCCGTTCCTCCTTAAGGCCATGCGCCTCTCCAAGGCTCCATGCCTCCTTAAGGCCATGCACCTCTCCAAGGCTCCGTGCCTCCTTAAGGGAATGCGCCTCTCCAAGGCTCCGTGCCTCCTTAAGGCCCTGCGCCTCTCCATGGCTTTGTGCCTCCTTAAGGCCCTGGGCCTCTCCAAGGTCATGCGCCTCTCTGGGGCTCTATGCCTCTCCTAGGCTATGCGCCTCCATCAGGTTACGCGCCTCTACCAATATGAATTACGAATGGATTGATCCCCTTCCGAGGGGTACGTGGGCAATCCCCAATGTAGGATGCAGCTATAGATCCAAACACCTTCCATGGTCCCATGTCTCGACAGTCTAGATAACACACCTAATAACCGGAGTCATCATCCTGGTATAGGGACCATCGGCCATGCGGAATGAAGACCTTGCGGCCTTCACTATGTCCCGGCAGCTCCTGCCTAACGACCATCTCGTGTTGCTACTAAAGCACTGACGACATATACTGGCCCTGGCTGGAAAGTATCCTCAAACTATGGCTTGGCAGTGCTGCGTTTTTACGCTTTGCTGGCTCTTGGTTGGAAGCAGTCTTTGTATTCTTGTTCCTTACTTTGAAGCTATCATATGGCATCTACTGATGCTAGTTTCTAGGCTTCACTCTATCATACGTATGGCATCTATTGATGTTAGTTTCTAACGTTCACTTTTACAGAGTTGTTTTTTTTGGATTTTTCCTTATGTGGAGAACATCCTTATAATTCTGTAACTCTTTTATTTTGATATGCAAACCCAGCGTTAAAAAAAAAAAATACATCCCCTTTCTTTGATCATTCTTGTAGACAAGCAAGCTGTGTATATGCTCCCTCGGGATCCTGATCATCTCTTCATGAGTTCTTGATTACAAGTTTACAGATCTGCTAGTCCTTATAAATAAATAAGGCTTTTTTATCTTTATGGGGGGGTAATATCTGCCACGTGTCATCTTATTAAAACGCAGCGTTTAAGTTTATTTGATTACGATTGGGCTTCGTTACTTTATAGCTAAAGATTATGAATGGGCTTCTAATTCTTTAATAACAGGTCCAGGTTAAACCTACCTTTCTTTGTCACTTCCCCTTTGCTCCTCCATTACTTCTCTTTTTATCACATCAATTTTTTTTCGTAAAGGTACACACGTATATCTTCCTGGTGGATGGTAGACTTAGGTGAATATCACTTACACGGTATCGCGAATCACTTCCCGATAGGTCATCCATCCTTTAACTACTCCAGCGCAAACACGCTTTAACTCTGAAGTTCTCTCTGGATGTGCTCCCGAAAAGGTAAGTGCACTTTGCTGAGATAGGTAATCAAATCAATTCTCTTAAGCCTTTCCATATACCATTAAACCGGGAGGTTACAATTCACCCCCCTCTCAAAGAACGCAATGTCTTCGTTGCGCCCCAAGATCGTTACCCCTGTTAGTGTGAGCCCTCACTGACTCCACACTCGTCGGGGTTCGGCTCTGATACCACTTGTAACGCCCCGACCGCCCACAGCTAATGGGCCACCCACGCCCGCTCTCTTGGCCTGTGGGCCCCATTCCATTCCAACGGCCGGTTCGTTAATTTTCCAAGGCTCTAGAGTCATGTTTACTGACCCTGCAATCACCACCCGACCTTTCCCCGTGCTTTGGCCTCACTTACACGGTATCGCGAATCACTTCCCGATAGGTCACCCATCCTTTGACTACTCCAGCTCAACCACGCTTTAACTCTGAAGTTCTCTTTGGATGTGCTCCCGAAAAGGTAAGTGCACTTTGCTGAGATAGATAGTCAAATCAATTCTCTTAAGCCTTTCCATATACCATTAAACCGGGATGTTACAGTATGTCTTATTAAGACAAGCACCTTAGGTAGATTATGTGTGTCTTGATGGGTATGAAGGGATCAATGGATGGGAAAAGTTGGACGGACTAGGGAACTCTAAGGTTACTTGAAACTCTAGGGTTAATTCCGTTGAAAACTACACTGCAATGAAATGGCATGTTGACTCTCTCCACTACGCACGTGTGCCTTTCAATTACCATATCTAGACACAGTGAAGGAAGGTTTCCAAGTATGGCTTTTTTCTTATATCTCTTGTGCTCAGTGAACTGTCTTTGTAATCTTACTTGAATATGACATGGTGTGTTTCCAAGCAGGAGACAACATTTATAGAGTATGTGGTAGCAGATGAAAGCGATATGAAAGGTGTTCCACCAGCTTGCTCGAGGATACTGAACTAGCATGTTCACTTGGATGTCCTATATGTCCCTAATCCACAAGGGTGGGTGATCAAAAAGAATATCAAATCTGTCATAACTGTGAGATAGTTCCATGATACAGAATTTGACTATAAAGATTTATAGGGTTCATGAACTTTTGAAGTCTCATGTGTTCAGGAACTTATAAGCAAAAAGTGAAGTTCAAGACCATGAAATTTGGTGTATTTAGTATGAGATGAAATTATATTTTTTTCCTTTGGACATAATCCAATACACGGTCCGAGTCTAGACCACAGTGAGCAAACTATGAGTCATTCACAATAATTGCATAATTGTTCATATTCTGTGTCTAAAACGGTTACAAGTATTTTCAAAGTGAATGGTCTCTCAAGATTTAATTCTAGGCTGGTTTAGTTTGCAATCTAGGAGGGTGATAAGTTTACTTTGGAATATGTTTACTTTTGTGTGCTTGAGTTTTGTTTGTGAAATAATTAGGTTATTGACTTATTGATTGATGATTGATTTGTTGAAATCATCTTTTGTGATTTCTTTTTACTTTTGTGATATTGTTCGAGAGTTTCTTGAAAATTTTGTTTCTCGAGTTGCTGGAATGGTGATAAAACACAGTGGGATGGATATTTGGTGAGAGTTAAATGATAATTTGCATTTATAAACTGATTTTGATTTGTTTTTTTTTCTGAATCTCCTTTCAACCAAATGAAAATTTAGAATATAATTTTCTTCTTTGCTATAAATCAAAACACTATACGAACTCTCAGCTATGTATCACTTCAATGTGTTTTTTTTGTTCTTTTTTTTTCCTGGCTTGCTAACTGAGGAATATACTGGTGGTCTAAAGCTTTTACTTTTTAAAAAAAAAATATAGAAATCTATACTATTATTTGAGAAGTAATTTTGATGATTTGTCATACTCCATAATTTTAGGATAAATTATTAGTTTAACTAATATTATTATTTAACATCAGTAATTTTGGTGATTTGTCATATTCTCCATAATTTTAGTATAAATTATTAATTTAACTAATATTAATATTTAAATCTTATTTAATATATATTTATCATGATATATTTAACACTATTAAAAGGGGCTAATAAAGCCCTCTTAGATATGCCACCTCAGCTAAAATAATCAGCCAATAAAATTATAACAATAATACATGTCATTTCGGTTTAGTTTGCTCAGCTGAGGACTCGGTTTGATTTTCGGTTCGACTTTCTAATCTGATTATTGCTTTATTACAGAGGGGGGAGGAATCTACATTTTTCCCGTGTTCCTCTTCAATCTCTAGTTTCGTGCTTTTCTTACCTTTCGACTTCCACATCTTCTCTTATGTTGAACTCATTCAAGAAATCATTCAATTGATTCCTTTCACCTTCCTCTCTATTTCTCTATTTATATATCTCTTTTTTTATTCCGCGATTGTGATGAAACGTCACGGCAAGGCTGATGTTTCATATGCTACTCCGATGACACCAAACGCTTCTACCGCTCTCTCCTCCGTGCACGGCGACCAAGTAATGTTCTTCAGAGATGTTTTTCTCGGCCACAAGAAGCCGAGTTGAGCTTCCGTCTTGTTCACTTCTAGGGTTTCTCAAACATGGCCGTGGAGATTTATTTAAACCCCTTTTCACTTATTTGTGTGTTGGGGTGTGACGGTAATACATGAACGATTCTGGTGAAGAATGGGAAGATGTCAGATCTTATAGGGGAGCTTCAGGTTAGTATTAGTTAAAGCTTTATTCTTATTTTTTTGGTTTTGAATTGACAAGGAAATTGTAAAAAAAAAGATCCGCTTTGTTCTTTTTTCTTGGTTTTGATTTGAGAAGGGAATTGTAAAAAATGACTTTTTATTTTTAAAGGCCTTGGTCTAGAGATTTGAGAAGTCTGGAGATCATTCAGATGATGATTCTGATCCCATGGCTACTCATGTATTGTTTGTTTGTGTGTATTGACGTGAAGAGTGTTGTATGAATTAGAAACTTCAAAGATATTCTCCTATCTCCCTTGAAGCAAATGTAGTAATTTATCACATATGTTACTTTGATTTTGTTTTAAACGTACGAAAAAATCAGGTATTGTGTTTCATATTTGCATTTTGAGATATCTTTCTTGACTATTAGATATAAATTTCTAATGCATATAAAAAAACATTGGGTTGAATCGTGTAGGCTGCAAAAATTATTGACATATTTTCTATGAGCATTTACTGAAGATTTTTAGTTTGTTTGTTTTTTTACTGTTCGTGAGCATGAGATAAATTTCAACTAAATTAGATATGTTTCCTTATGTGTTTGTGAATCTTTATCGACATGAAATATCTTCATTGAGTCAAACAGAAAGAGATAGTCTATTTTTTTCCAGGAATCTTCCACAGTTATAGAAAAACTATGTCACGCTTCAAACGTCTCATACTACGTAATAATCACAAACCCTCGTGACCTACTCTGTTTTTACATACTCTGTTTTTATCTATGTTATTGTTGCTCTATTTCAGGTGAGGAACAAGTTTGAGCTTTGTATTCAAAATTACATGAATACAGAAAGAACCGCTAAATGTCTTGAAAAGATCACCAGATTAGTAAAAATCTCACCCACAGAGGTAAAAAACTTAAAGTTGGCTACTTTATTTGATTCCATCAATGGGTTCTGAATAAAGTTTTGATTTTTATTCTCTCTCCTTAGTTTGGGAGCAGCTTCGGAAAGATAATCCAGTTTTCTTCAGTTACTTTGACCTGAGATGCCAAATGGCTCTTCAGATGAGGATGTTCAATGATATGCTGACTAAGCAAGCTGTTCGGATGTTCGAGAATGGTCTTCTTGATATTTGTGATGCTTCACGTACGTATATCACACACACACGCTCATCTTTATTGTATCATCTTAGATTCATCTACTTAGATTTGGTTATGTTTTTGTCTTTGTGCAGCTGCGGTCAAGACTCTTCTTCATGAACATCCTGCAAGAGTTCATCTTTTGGAGACATTAGGTAAATCAACATGTAAAAACTCTCTAATGAGTCTTTTGAAATCTTTTTGCATTGTGTAGCTTACAAGAGAAAACTGAGTTCTGCAAGCTCAGCATTGCCTTATGAAAATGTTCAAGCAGGTGAAAGCCTCACAAGCTTTGGTACTATACGCAGTGTTTCAAAGTTCGGTTTCTTGCATTATTTACCTCCAAGTATTATTTTTCTCTTTCTTGCAGTTGCAGTCTTTTAGAATCCTTATGATCACCAAGATCATGTCCTTAATCCAGCCATATGCAAGTGGTATATCAGGTAAAGCCTGACAAAACTTTGGTACTATACTAAATGTTTTAAAGTTTTCTTGTTTTTTTTATACCTCCTAATACTTCCTTATGTCACTCTCTTTTTCTGCAGTTGCACAGACGCAAAACCCTTATGATCAAGTCTTTAACTCTGCAAGCTTTTCAATGCCTAATCCAAATATTCCATCAAGTAAAGCCTTACAAACTTTGATATTGTTAGTAATTGAAAATTAGACTTTTTGCATTCTTTTTTAATCTCCAAAGACTATGTCTCTGTTTTTTTTTCAGTTGTTCAGTGGCAGATGCCTAATGAGCAGCTAATTCAACAACTCCTTTGTGCTTCAAGCTTACCAATGCCATACGCAAATGGTCCATCAGGTAAAGCTTTTACCAACCTTTTAGACTATATTTATTATACATTGACTGGATATTCGATTCTTGCAGTGACACAGCTGACTATTCCTTGTGATCAGCAAGAGCAACCCCTTTATACCACAAGCTTACCATTGCCTGATGAAAATGGCCCATCAAGTAAAGCCTGTTGTTTACTATATACAGTGATTAAAAATTCGGTTACTTGCACTTTCTAGCCGCAACGAAACGTCCCAGTAGAAACGCTGCAGCGTGAAAGAGGCAGTGACAACGAGTTCTGTAATAGCTTTGAACAAAAACAATCAAAGCGAATGTGTCCATGGGTTGATCAACAACGAGGAAGAGTAAAACGTCATCGTCCTAAATCTGAAACTTTGTATAATCCCAAATAGGAGAATCTGTGCAAATCAAATTTTAACATGAATTTATGAAAGAAAAAAAATCTATTAAAATATTATAATATATGGTGAAAAACTTACAATAACCGAATAACACTAAAAACTGTGTAGAAATGATGCTTTGAACCAATGACATTCATTTTTTCTAATATAAGCATGTTAGATGTAAGATTATCCTCATTGTTCAAATATTACAAACAAATTATGATATATATGATAAGCGTTAAAGAATATCTCACAAGATTTCAATTAAGATATTTTCCTTATTTATCTCTTAGGTTTTTTAAAATTTACATTCTTAACGAGTGAGTTATATACAGATGGATTGCTCTCTAGGTTGTGTTTTTGGGTATAAGAATCTGCCAGTGCCAAGTCAAGTTAAAATCCAGTGGTGATCCTTTATTTCTCGCATACTTCTTACTACTAAAAAAGATAATGAAAGAAACAAAATATAATATTTTGTGGAACCCAATCAACCTGGTTTATAGCATCACATAAGTCTGTTATTTTTGCAAAACATTCTTTTTTTCTAAATACTCTTAAATAAACCTATTTAAAAAAATATTTTTCAGTTTTAGAACTTCATATTAAAAATTAAGTATTGATAAAAGTATGTTCTTATAAGCTTCCATCATTCAACAGATTTACAATGCGCAACATATCAATCAAAGGAAAGTATGATCACATAAAGAATGACTTATACATAGTCTCTACCCAACTAGGCCAAGTATGTATCTTTTCTATTTAAATGACGATGTCTTGATATCTTTTTCAATTTGAACTAACTACCATAATATTTACTATTTTCAGACTATTTCTCTCATATGTGCTAATACTCTTCTTTTTTTCCAAAATACATTATCTCTTTCTAACATTATTTATGATCATTTAAACTATTCTATTTATTTATAGAAAAGTACAAACACTCAATAATCACTAAGTTTTTCATATTTTTTTAAAAAAAATATATAATGTTTTCAATCCAAAAATAGTATTGAAAATTATGATTCTAACCTAAACTATTTATTCATGTATCCGCGGAGAAAGACTCTAGTACCAATAATAACAATAATTAGATGAAGAAGTCTCGCTGAGGACAAATAGTTTTGGTTCAATCGTTTCATTCTCTCTTTTTCCATTCCTTTACTTTATGGTGAGTGCACACAGCAACACACAGTAGTCAACAGTAGGTTTCTTACGTAAGTTGTTCTTTCTGTCACACATAAAGTCTGGTAATGTACTTATTTGAATCTGGTGTGCTTTTTTGTGTTGGTAGATTGATGATTTTAAGTTTTAACATAGCAAAGAAGGAAGAGGACATTGGGTTTTATGCTGGATTTGTTGATGAGCCGTCTTCATATTGTTTTTTTTTTTTTTTGCTGTAGATAACAAGTTCTTGACCACCTTAGGCTATTTCAAGTGTTACAATGTAAACCTTATCGGATTCACAATATCTATTTTTGAAGGTTGCTCTTTCATCTTCATAGGAATTGCGTCAGTGTTAGTAAGCTTTTACATTTTTGATTATTTAAATTTTCTTTTTTTTTTTGTTTCTTATCTAAACGATGTCTAAAAAATTTCTTGTGATTACAAATTGAAGTTAAGATTAAAGTCAAAGCATTATTGAAAATATATGTAATAAAATGTAAGTTGTATAGTTATGGTAATATAATATATTTTAAATATTAACCAATTATATTGTAGTTTTTAGATTTTTATTTGTATCAAAAAGATAGTATAACTTTAAACATTTTTACTCATTTTGTCATATTAATTAAAAATTATTATATACACAAAAAATTATTTATAAATTATGTATTAAAGTACAATTATTTTGGTATTGTAAATTTATTATTAAAATATGTAAAAAATTTAAAACTATAATATTCTTCAAACATAGAGAGTATATATAAATCCGCATAAGGTGCGGATCACCATCTAGTTATCATTTATTAGATATTTTCTAGGAAAACACAGACAGCTCCGAACGTGAATGTACAAACTCAGCTTATCATCGATAAATTACTTTACAAGTAAACACAAACAGCCCCAAGAAAAATTGAATCTTAAAACTCTTCCTTCTTCGTTAACAAACAAGAAAGGACTTCGGAAAACCAAAACGGAGCCACCAAATTTATTACAACGAGAACCTATCTTCTGATTTCTTGATGATTAAGTAAATAAATTGTCTATCAATTTGACTCAGTCGTTTCAAACACATAAAAAAATAACAGGATCCATTTGGTAAGAAATTATACATCAATGTCATTTAAGTTAAATGTATAACGTCCACAAAAGAAACTGTTTCATTCTAAACAGATCTCTTATAAAAACGTCTGGTTTATCAACATATCGGTTGAGTTGATTAGAAGTCAGCCTTACTGCTTAACTTAAAGACGAAGAGATACACAAATATTACCGCAACTTACTGACATAGGATAGATTTCATTACACAAATACGAAATATGGTCAGCAATTAGTCAAAAACATTAGACCAGAAATTACTAAATACAACAAAAAATGTGAAAATAAATGAGTCGAAACAAATAAAATTGTTACATGGGAATCAAGGTCTGAGAACATAGTAAACCAACAAAATAACATCTAGTTTCAAATGGTTAATAAGCCAAATTTAACCTAAATAAATAAATATTATTTTTACTCTGTTACTCCTTCATCGGTCACCTCAAATCGCCTATAATCTAAGCTCCAATTTCACATACAATTGACTCCCCTACATTAAAGAAAATTAAAACAATTACCTCTAACCAGTAATACAATAACCATAACTGGAGTAAGCTAAAGAAAATTTAAAAGATATAACACGAGAAACTATCATTTCCTCCTCGGCATATCCAACCACGACAACCATATACGACTCTAAAACTATGGAAATACATAGTCTATTGACCTAAAACCAAACCTGTAATTATCCCATTATAGTAAATTTACAATTAAAAAATCAGCAACAAATGAAGACCAACGTTGGAAATGTAGAAACATAAACCTCTCCTCTCTCCTAGAAAAGAAATTACTAAATTACTAAAACAAAAATACCCAACAACTATAAAACATAATAACATAATATATGTTTACTAAAAACCCGTATCGACCATTAAAATATAACATCTCCCAACAACATCATACAAAGTAGGTAAAAGAATAGACACACATGATGTAAGAGCTTATCCATAGATACTGGTGATTCTAGAATTACAAACAATTTTGAACTCATTAGAGAATAAAACATACGAACCTGGTGCGTACTGCCGGAACTAGTATAAATATAAGTTCAAAAAAATTGATTACTTGAATCAGGATATGATATTAACCCTATTTTTTCTCAACAATTTTTCCCGCTAGCGATCATATTGACGGTCCTAAATTTTAATTGGTGGTATGCCGAAGGAGTACTGTACCGGTGGGTGACTGATCACTACGGTGGACAATGAGTTTGAATTCTGCAACCAAAAGCTAATGTCGCTTCATAACATTGAATATAAATGTTCCTTGAAAAACTTTAAATTTTTGTTTTTTTGAGAAAGAAAAACTTTGAATATTATATACGAAACTTCTGAATTGTAAAGGACTAAACGTGTACGAAACAATTCTTGTAAGAATAATTACAAGGTTCTAGATTTGTAATTAACCATGCAATTTAACAATTTGGAGAGTAGACTGTCAATGAGATTTAACATGCATGTGACTTCTCAGATTTCTATTAGTTAATCAATGATTTTAACCACTACGAAAGAAATGTATTGATCAAATATCCATTTCCAAATGTGTTTCTCTTCACATTTTTGTAATTAGCAAAAAAAGCATTTATGATTTTTTTTCTTTTCATGTAAAAATGCAAAGACAAAGATTCTCCTACCATAATCAATGAGAAATAAATGATATACACGTAAACGTATATGTGAACCTGATATACGCACCTCCTTTGTTGACTCGTTGTAATCGCTCGCTTTCATGCTCATGTGACAACATCCAGAGTTGACGATCGATGACGATAAAGAAGGTGGGACTTGTTAAGACAACGAATTTTTTTATTTCATGGTAATAAGAAAAACCGAAATGACCCTTTGTCTTTTTCTAAATCTATATCTATCACCTTATCTTGGAAAAATTCGAGGAAAAAAGACTTATTTCAGAATTGAGTGTTCTTTGTTAGCCAAACCATTTCCTCTATTGAGAAAAAAAAGGAGAACCCAGAGAGACATTCACGAATTTTTCCTCTCTGTTTCTGTTAGCTGATGTGTGATTAGGCTTTCAGTACAACTAAGAAGATGGTAAGCCTTTAGATTCTCCTCTGAATCTGCATTGTTATTCAGAACGTTGCTTTCCTGCGAATTGTGTTTGGTTATGTCTTCTTCATGCAATTGGATGTTTGACGTCTTCCCTAGCTTCCGGGGATTAGATGTCCGCAAAACATTCCTCAGTCATTTTCTTAAGGAGTTGGATCTCAGATTGATCATTCCTTTCAAAGACAGTAAGATAGAAAGAAGCCAAGCAATCGAACCGGAGCTTTTACAGGCAATTAGGAGTTCAAGGATTGCGGTTGTCCTGTTCTCGAAAAACTATGCTTCTTCCAAATGGTGCCTAGATGAGTTGCTAGAGATTGTGAAATGCAAACAAGAGCTAGAGCAGATTGTGATACCCGTTTTCTACGGTTTGGATCCTTCTGATATTAGAAAACAGATGGGTGAGTTTGGTGAAGCTTTTCACAAGACTTGCAAGAACAGAACAGAGAGCAAGATAAAACTATGGCGGCAAGCTTTAACCGATGTAGCAAATCTAGAAGGACACCATTCTCGAAACTGGTATAACTATATTAATCATGATTTTTTTTTTGTAGTTTATAAAAATAATTATAACTACAGTAGTACGTACCTTTTTTATTAATAAAAGAAAAATATATGATACTAAAAAAAGGATTTATACCAACTTGTTACACTATTGATTTTGTTTCATGGTTTATGATATAATGTTTTCTCCATGCCAGGGATAATGAAGCAAAAATGATTGAAGCAATCGTAAGTGATATTTTGGTTAAACTTAATGTAACTCCATCGAGGGATTTTGATGAGTTCGTTGGCATCAACGATCATATTGCAAAGATGAGTGCATTGCTGAGTGTGGAATCTAATGAAATGAGGATGGTTGGGATATGGGGTCCTTCAGGAATTGGCAAGACAACCATTGCAAGAGCTCTATTTGATCGAATCTCACATCAATTCCTAGGTAGCATTTTCATTGATAGTGCGTTCATATCTAAAAATCTGGAAGATTATAGGAGAGCTAACTCTGACGATTATAACATGAAGTTGAGTTTGCAAGGAAAGTTCTTGTCTGAAATTTTAGATAGTGGGCACATAAAAATAGATCATCTAGGGGCTGCGAGAGATAGGCTTAGGCACAGAAAAGTTCTTGTCGTTATTGATGATTTGGATGATCAAGTGGTGTTAGATGCCTTGGCGGGTGGAGATGATTGGTTTGGAAATGGGAGTAGAATCATTGTGGTTACAAAAGATAAGCATCTTCTTGAGGCCCATGGGATTGATCATATTTACAAGGTTGACTTTCCTTCAGAAAAGCAAGCACTTGAGATGTTTTGCCGATCAGCTTTTTTGCAAAACTCTCCGCCTGATGGTTTTATGGATCTTGCTTCTAAAATATCAATGTGTGCTGGTGGTCTTCCTTTAGCTCTTCAGATTCTAGGTAAGGCTATGAAAAAGAGGAACAAGGAGTATTGGACAGATATGTTATCAAGGCTTGGAAAAAGTCCAAACAGAGTTATTGTAAAAGGGCTAAGAATTAGCTATGATGCATTAGATAGCGAAGAAGACAAAGCGATATTTCGTCACATCGCATGTTTCTTCAACAGTATGGAAATTGATAGAATCAAACTGATGCTTGCAGATAGTGGGTTGGATGTTAATATGGGTCTGACAAACCTAGTTGATAAGTCCCTTATTAGTGTAAAACCATCATGGAATAATACAAAAATCATAGAGATGCATAGTTTGGTACAAGAGATAGGTAAAGAAGTTGTTCGTACACAGTCTAACAAGCCTGGAAAACGAGAGTTCCTGATGGATTCGAAGGATGTTTGCAATGTACTTGGGAGTTCCAGAGTAAGATTTTTCTTTCTCTTTCCTTAAGAATATTGAAAGTTGTCATGCCTCTAAGATAATAATTATTGTATGTTTTTCAGGGGAGTGAAATGGTTATAGGTGTATCCTTGAATTTAGATGAGATTAGTATGGTGAGAATACATGAGAATGCATTCGACAAGATGACTAATCTCCGTTTTCTAAAATTCTATAAGAAGTCATTAGAGAGGAAGAAAGAAGTTAGATGGTTACTACCTGAAAGTTTCGATAATTTTCCAGACAAACTCAAGTTATTTAGTTGGCCGGGATGTCCAATGGTGCACTTGCCTTCTTGTTTTTGTCCTGAATATCTTGTTGAACTCATAATGCCTAACAGCAAGCTTGTGAAGCTATGGGAAGGAGTTGAGGTAAGTTCCAATTTAATTTTAAAATGCTTAAAACAAAAAAAAAAAATGGTTTTCCTCTAAGCAAGAGACCTTTCACTTGGTGTGTAAATAATTTTATTTTGTGTATTTTTGTTCAGCCACTTGCATGCCTTAAAGATATGGATTTGTCCAAGTCTGAAAGCCTGAAAGAAATCCCGGATCTTTCAACAGCGACTAATCTTGAGACATTGAATTTTCATGGTTGTTCAAGTTTGGTGGAGCTTCCTTCCTCTATTCGGAATCTCAATAAATTGACAAAGTTGAACATGCAAGGGTGCGTAAATCTGGACACCTTTCCCACTGGAATTGACCTCCAGTCTCTGAGTTCTCTTGATCTCAGTGGATGTTCACGGTTGCGAAGTTTTCCTTTGATCTCAAGTAACATTTCAAAGCTCAATCTAAGCCAAACATCTATCGTAAAATACCCCTTTAAATTGCCTTTAGAGTCTCTCGTTGAACTTCACATGGAGAAAATCAAGAGTGAAAGACTTTGGGAAGGAGTTCAGGTATGATATTGTTTTTAAAACTATTTTGTTACAGGCGATTGAAAATATTATAGCTGAATATTTTGTTACTTGGCATGTTTTCAGAACCATGCAAAGTACCCAGCCTGTAAGTACCAGCATCAGTTGATCGTAATATAATCACATTTTGTCTGTAAGATAGATCACTACAAAACTTTATATCTTAAAATCCCCTAATTTCCCCCCCCCCCTCCAAAAAAAAGACCCCTAATTAAGTTTTTGAATCGGTCTTTAATAATATTTAAACTGGTACATGTAGCCAGTGGGGGATCCAGAAATGATTTTAGTATGGTGCATGTAACAAATTCTTAACATCACTAATGTTTAACTTAGATATGGAAATATACTATAATTCTAATTTAGTGAAAAGTGGCAAAAGATGGTGGGGCACATGAGCCACCTTCTATTTCTGTAGATCTGCCCCTGCATGTAGCCTATTGGTTTGTGCTAGTAATATTGTTGAGCCACTATGGAGGTTCAAACTTGGTAGAATGCATGTTGTAGGCATGATTCACATGATTGATGTTTAAGAATGTGATAGCTAAATAGTTTTTGGAATTGTTTTGTTCAGCCTCTTACAAGCCTCAAGAAAATGGTGTTTTCAAGATGTGAAAACTTGAAAGAAATCCCAAATCTTTCTATGATGACTAAACTCGAGAAACTTGATCTCAATGGTTGTTCTAGTTTGGTGGAGCTAACTCTTTCATCGATTCAAAATCTCAATAAACTCACTACTTTGGAAATGATAGGATGCTCAAGTCTAGAGACTCTCCCAACTGGCGTCAACCTTAAATCTCTCTATCGTCTCAATCTTAACGGATGCTCTCAGTTGAGGAGCTTCCCAGATATCTCCAGCAACATCTCAACTCTCTTTCTAAACCAAACAGCGATAGAAGAAGTTCCTCCGAGCATCCAAAACTTCTCTAGCCTTGAATCTATGGAGATGTGGGAATGCAAGCAGCTACAATCCATCTCACCAAGGATTTTCAAACTCAGTAATCTTGATGAGGTTTACTTCTCAGACTGTGAGAAATTGACTGAAGTTCAGTGGCCTGAGGAAGCAGAAGACACCAATGATGCTGGCAGTGGCACTAACTTGTCATTAGTTATTTTCACCAACTGTTTCAATTTGAATCAAGAAACCTTCATTCAACAATCAGCTTCCGAATATCTGATCTTACCAGGTGTAGAAGTGCCTCCATATTTTACTCACCGGTCTACCGCAAGCTCCCTTACAGTCCCTTTACATCGTTCAACGCTGTGCCCACAATCATTCTTGGACTTCAAGGCTTGTGTCGTGGTTTCCGAAGAAACGGTTAGCCATCTGCTTTTCTTTATAGACATTCAGGTACATTGTCGGTTTAGAGACAAGCGCGGGAACTACTTTGAGCCTGCTAATCCAAGACACTTCTCCTTACATCAGAAATATAATCATCTGATTATATTTGACTGTCATTTCCCTATAAACCAAGATTGCAATCAAGTTGAGATAGAGTTTCGCCTTTCTAGTATTAGACTCAAATTAAAAGAATGTGGTATAAGACTCTCAGATGACAATACTCCCTCTCTGGCTACTCATAATGAAGTGGATGAAGACAATATGGTCGATGATGGATGCCATGAGACTGAAGAATGTGGAGATAGCGATGTAGAGACAAAGAGAAGCAGGAAACGGATTCGGGTAAGCATCCAGAAGGAAGTAAATACAATTAATACTGTTTCACAAAAATATTCATGATATTTTTACAACAGACCACTGGATTTTTTTATTTCTGCAGATAAATACGGAATAGGACATCCTCTTGGCTTGCTCTTCACGGTACCCTCATTGTTGGTTTCCTCCATTAACGTCTTACACACGTTATTTTTGCATATTGTTACTTTACACACGTTTCTTCTTTTTTTTTAAGTCTTTTAAATGGATTATTGAATGTTATAGACTGAATATTTATGTGCATGTATAATACAGAAAAGATTAAAAGCTATATTTTGTTTTCCGACAATTAAAAGCTAGATAAAACAAGAAAATTGCGAAAGAAACTTAGTGAACCAAAGAATCTTTTTAAGTTCGAAAGGTTTTATATTTAATTACTTTTCAATTTATTTAATTATGCCCTGCGGATGAAGCAAAACATAGATTCTTTGTAAGAAAAACAGCAACTCAACTTTACAACCTGCAAGAACAAGAATTTAATTGCCTTTACGAATCCAGAATTACCAAACAGCCTTAACCAAGAAAGGCACCGTCTAATCAAACCTATGTATAAATAGAAGGTCTTAAATCATTTCACATCCAAAATTGCGAAGATCTTAACTTCAGATATATCTTTTCAAACAAAAAAATACATAGCTCAGGATTTTTTCTTGTCTAGGCTGACAAGAAAAAATGGCTGAACAGCCGATGAAACCAGTGGCCTCTTTTCTTCTACTCCTCAATTTCTGCATGTACGCCATTGTTCTCGGAATTGGAGCATGGTCCATGAACAAAGCTATCAGCCATGGCTTCCCTATTGGTATATAATTTTATTTATGTAATAGAAAACCAGTATTCTCATAATTAAGCAATCACTTTTCTCAAAAATAACTTTACGATTTTATGTCACTAATTTTACAGCATCAAAAATCTGAAAAAATCAAAATGAAACAACTTGGAAGTTAAAAAATAAATTTAAATGATCTCACTGAAAATTCTAATTAATTAATGGTTTGAGTTAATCATCTTAAGCTTTTTCACTTCAAAAATTAAAGGTGCGGATTTCAGCCTTCCCGTTCATTTCTCGCCAATATATTTTCCGATGGGAAATGCGGCCACCGGATTCTTTGTGATGTTTGCTCTAATTGCCGGAGTTGCTGGAGCTGCCTCTGTTATCTCCGGTGTTAGTCATCTCCAGTCTTGGACTCCAGCGAGTCTTCCAGCAGCTGTCTCTGCCGCCACCATTGCTTGGTCGCTTACAGTTTTAGCCATGGGGTTAGAGATTAATCTAAAACTACTCTTTTTGAGTATTTAACATAATATTCAACCATTTTATTTCCTATAATTCTTACCTTTTCAACACTTAAATAAAAACCCAATTTATACTTTATTAAAGTTGTTTGTTTCTTGAATGTACTTGTGCAGATTTGGATGCAAGGAAATTGAACTTGGGATGAGAAATGCTCGTTTGGTGAGTAAACTTCTATCATATTACATTATTGCAGAGGTCTATGGTATTGGCACGTATAGTTATTTACATATATATATATATATATATATTCAAATGAGTAGTTTAAAAGTGAATGACTAAAAGCGCATTTACTTAAATACTTCGATTAGTGAGCAAAAAAAAAAGTGATTCAGTTATTTTTAATTTTCGGCAGAGGACAATGGAGGCATTTCTAATAATACTTTCGGCGACACAACTTCTCTATATCGCTGCTATATACGGAGTTCGAAAGTAAATCGAAGAATTATAACGGATTTCTTTTCTTTTCATTTATTTGTTCTGTAATTTATATATTCGTATCCAATTTGCTTATTTGAAGATTGTGTATTATATTTGTTTGGTTTGGATTATTTGATTGGATTTACTTATATTATGTGTGTGTTTGATTACAAAAGATTTTGTGCATGGTTTAAACGTGAATAAATGCATTCCATAATCACATAGTTATATATAACTAGATGTTTTGCCCGCACGTGCGGACATAACAATTTTACAAATGTTTTAAAATAAATATATTATCAGTTGAAATAAAACTAAAATAAATTAATGTTCATACATACAAACTATTAATAAAATTAATTAAATTGGTAAACTAACTTATTTTATTTTTTAAATGTTTTCATTTAAACAAATTATCATTTACTAGTAAAACGTGTTAAAGTTTGTAAACTATGTAATACTTTTATAAAAAGTAAAATTATTAAGATATGTTAAATTTTTATATTTATAAATATATATCCTTAAAAAATATTTTGAAAAAGATTATCTATTTGATTATTTCAGAGTATAAATTTATTGTACTGAACTCGAAGCATAAGAAAAACCAAAATATATAAATAAAGTAACTATATATTGTAATAAACACCTAAACAATAAGATAAAAGACTTACATAATATATAACATCTAAATGTAAATCATATATTTAAAATGTTTATGATAATATTAAAGTTATACATATGCAAAATGAAAAAGATCTGCACAGAGTAGGTTAAATTCTAGTTCTTTTGTATCTCTATAATATTATTTGAGAAGTCACTTTCTTAGGTGTCGCGTTCACGTTAACTCTCACGCTGGTTGATTACTATGATACCCCTAATGAATTAAAAATACAATTAAATATTATTATTTCCTTTTTAAAAATTTCCAAATAACAATATAAAATAAAAAGGAAAAATTTATAAAGTTTACAAAACTATTTAAAACGAAAATATAAGTATACATAATATGGTTTCATAAAAAAAGTTCACAAAATAGTAATATCTAATTTCAATATATTTTTAAATAACATATAAGATACTTTTGAAGTAATAAATATACGTTATATCTATATCTTCTTAGATAAAAAGACAATATTTGTATATAATGTGATTTCATAAAAAAAGTTCACACAAATAATCTTGATATTAGAAAAAGAAATATTTTTTTCTTTTTTAAAAAAAATTCAAACAAAAGTATATAAATTTTCAAAATAATTATTTTTGTATATATCTATCTATTTTATTAGATGATTACATAAAATAACTAACTAACATAAACTGATATATGTTTAATTAAAATTTTTTATAATTATTACTATTGAAATTATTTTTAGTATATTTATTTGACTATAATATCTTACAGTTACAGTAAAAATATAATATTTTACTTATATAATATAATTTCTCAAAAACAATCATCTTTTTACTGACTATTTTAAGAAATATTAAAAATAAAACTAAAAAATAAATTTAATAATAAACATCTTTTGATCAAATAAATAAAATTATTTTAAAATATCCTAACATTATATAATTTAACGAGGTAGATATGTTATATTTTAATAGTTAGAATTATCTGTTTTAAAAATAAGGATTCTGATTTGCTTAAGTATTTTGTTTATGGTTTTATTAAGTTTCAGAAACATTAAAACAGAAAATAACTACAATTATTTTAAAATACCATAGCACTATATAATTTAACGAGGTAGATATATTATATTTTAATAGTTAAAATTATCTGTTTTCTTAATAAATATTTTAATTTTTATTTTTATATTTTTATGTTTGTGAAACTTAATATAACCATAATCAAAATACTTAAGCAAATCAGAATCCTTGTTTTTAAAATTTTTTTAAAATAAATTCCAGTTTACCATCGAATCAATCTAAAGCATAAATTTATTTAGAATTTATCAAATATTTTAATTATTGTAAATACAGATATGTGTTCATAAGTTTCTAAATATTTATTAGTTACTTATGTATATAACTTAGAATTAAACACTTTAGTTTTTATTTTTTTTCATTCTAAGCACACAAAAATCTAACCTTATATATAATCTTACTAAATATACTTATATTTCTAAGATAAAAACCAGCATAAATGCAAATAAGACAATTAATCAAAATTTTAATATATACAAAATAAAAAAAAAGATTATAGTTGAATTCAGAGAAATAGATAGAATCCAATATATCCAAATGATAACTAAATCGACCGTAAAAACAATAAAACTGACTAAATATAACATATCTAAAATTATATATATACACACACACACATATATATATATATAATTAAAGTAATATAACATTATAATATAAATTAGACATACAAACTATAAATTAATTTAAAAATTTAAAGCAAATATTAATCAATAATTAATATATATTTATTTATAAATATTTATGTCCGTGCATGAGCACGGGAAAATCACCTAGTTTTAAAAAAGAAACAATAGATATTGTATATTTTTCATTTTCAGCACTATATACTCTTAATATCTTTATAATATAAGAGAGTTAATTTGGTCCACTCATTTCTTCCTAAACAAACACTTCGAAGTTTAATCACATTTAGGTTTCGATTGGTACGGCAGGTGATAAAGCATTAACAGTAGGATGTAGAAAAAATATGCTGCAGAAGCTATATGCTTTCAGTAAAATTTTTAATAAAGTGATTGGCAGAGCAGTAGTAGTATATAATTTTATAATTATCATAAAAGTTAATATAATAAATATTTATATTAAAAAAAAATATATATATATATATATATATATATAATATATTTGTTATTAAAAATAATGAATCTTATTCATTATATAAAATTATGTTATAGTTTATCTATAAAATATTATTATTTAAAAATATGATTTTTTAAAAAATATTAAATTTAATTTTGGATATGTAACTATTTAACTTTATTAATTAAATAAATCAATTATATATAATTTTTATATAAATTATTATTATTTATTGATAGAGCAGTAAATGATTCATATATAAAATTATAATAAAAATTAATGGGGTAATTTCACTTATACCACTTTAGTGGTACCATTTTTCATGTTTACCATCAACAAATGAACATTTTCAAAAATACACATTTTGTTAAAAAAATAAAAGACTCTTATAACCTTGATCTTTATATATATATAATAAATATTTAAATAAATAAAAAAACAAAAAAAAAAAAAAAATTTATTTTTTTCGAATTATACTATTTCAAAATTCAAATCTTAAACCCTAAACTCAACTCTAAACCCTAAACCCTAAAAATCAACCCTAAACCCTAAAATATCAATTCCAAACCTTAAACCCTAAACTCTAAACCCTACACACTGAACCCTAAACCCTAAAAAGTAAACCTTAAAAAATCAACACTAAACCCTAAAAAATCAACACTAAACCCTAAAATATCAATTCTAAACCCTAAACTCTAAACCCTAAACCCTAAATTCTATACCCTAAACTCTAAACCCTAAATTCTGAACTCTAAATTCAAAATTCTAAACCCTAAACCTTAAAATCTATACTCTAAACTCTAAATTCGAATTCCTAAACCCTAAACCTTAAATTATAAACCCTAAACCCTAAACTCGAAACCCTAAACTCGAAACCCTAAACTCTTAACCCTAAATCTTAAATTCTTAACCCTAAATCCTAAATTTTAAACTCTAAACCCTAATCCATCAAAACCTTATTAAAATTGTTAAGTTCAATTAGTTAAGGGTATAATAGTATTTTGCGTATTAAAATTTTAATGGTAAAATTGAATAATGTAAAGTTGAAAAGTGGTATCTTGAAAGTGTTATTCCTGGCAATTTCCCAAAATTAATATATGTTATATAATTTATTTATTAGTGTATAATTAATATACATATATTTTTATATTTATAATATATAAATATATATTATGTTATCTTTGTTATTAAAAATAATGAACGATATGTGTAATTATATAAATTATTTTTTAATGTGAAATATTGTTATTTTAAATAATTTAAAAATATTAAATTATAGTTTTATTTTAATTGTTAAAAATATAATTTTATTTTTTATTATAATTTTTTATATTATTAAACTAAAATAAATTAATTATATATAATTATTTTTTAAAAATTTATATATTGTAAATACAAATGCTCTACCAAAAACTCCATTGGAGACCATTGAAAAAATAGCATTTAGAGAGCATTAGCATTTGGTAAATGTTTTTCCAAATGCTTCTTTGAAAAATGTTAATTAGATAATAGAGAAAATAATACTTATACTAATATTCTACCAATCAAGTCCTTAGTCATATAACCTATCTTATTTTTTGACTAAACCTGCAGCCATAACTTTGTTCATAGGATTTTTATATACAAAAACTAATTAGTCAGTGATAGCATTTTCCAAATAACTAAATGATCGTTTTCTTTGATGTGAAGATTGTTTGTGTTTTGGTATACCAGATACATGAAACAACCCAGATAAAATTCTGAGAATCAATAAATGTGTGATATATTTCTATTTCTTTATAACAATTTATTATTTGCTGTAAAATATATTTTGCTCTAACTAGCACAAAACAATTTGAGAGAAGAGATAATATTTTGTGAATTTCTTGCACATGGAAAGCGTAGATGAACTCTTTTTTTTTTGAACACAACGTAGATGAACTCTTATAAATAAATTTTTGATGTGCCTTTTCACCATTCTTAAAATGTTCGAATTGTATGCCTCTATGAAAGTTAATAAAATTCTAAATACATTTATTTAATAATGATAATGTTTTAGATTTTAAAATTAATTAGAAAATTTAACATCAGAATAAAAGTATCTTGTCACATAAAAGAAAGGGGCAATTTGCCAAATAACTATAGGAAAACTCAAAATTAAAGATATAACCATAAGGAATGTGATGTGACAATTAACGCCATTGTTGGACGATTTTCGCCTTGCACACGCCTACGCGACTGTAAGAGGCGAGTGAGCAATGCAAGACAATATACTATGATGCATATGCTATAGTATAGTCAGTGAAAAAAAACCATAAACCATGAAACCAAACCATTAACCCAATATATATATGTTATATACTATACTATAGTATTGGATAGTATAGGGAATACAATAACACATAAAGCAACCTTCAAGACTAACATCCAAAAGGGGTACACTATATTGAAATGCGACTGAATATATGAAGCTAAATATTCAGGTGTTTTGAGAGGAAACATATAAACATGCACGAACTACAAAATGAGAAGAGTGACACATTTCTAAAATGAATTTACATACTATACTATTGTATACAAGTACTAGTATAGAAAATATAACATCTTACCTCGCAAATCACATACAAAATTACATTCCATTTACAAAATAACAATTAAGCATAGGGTCTATCAGGTATGAAACTGTGTTTATTGTTCATAGGTAAAACTGTGTTGATTGTTGGTAGGTAAAAGATAGAAGGAGAGGGAGAGAGAGGGGAGAGAGAGGGGAGAGGGAGGGGGACTTGGACAGGGACATAGAGAGGGAGAGGGAGAGGGAAAGGGAGATGGAGAGGGACAGAGGGAGGGGGAGAGGGAGAGGAGGAGGGGGAGGGGTTGAGGGTGGGGAAGAGGGGGAGAGGTATACAATAGAAGGTGTCATGTACGTATAGGTTATATACTATACTATAGTATATATTGGATAGTATAGGGCATACATAAACACACAAAGCAACCATCGAGACTAACATCCAAAAGGGGTACACTATGTTGAAAGGAGACTAGATATATAAAGCTAAATATTCAGGTGTTTTGAGAGGAAACATATAAACATGCACGAAATACAAAATGAGAATAGTGACACATTTTCTGAAGTGAATTTACATACTATACTATTGTATACAAGTACTAGTATAGAAAATATAACATCTTACCTCACAAATCACCTACAAAATTACATTCCATTTACAAAAGAACAATCAAACATAGGGTCTATCATATATGAAATTGTGTTCGTTGTTGATAGGTAAAACTGTGTTAATTGTTGGTAAGTAAGATATAGAGGGAGAAGAAGGGGAGAGGGAGGGATACATGGATAGGGACATAGAGAGGGAGAAGGAGAGGGAGAGGGAGAGGGATAGGGAGAGGGAGAAGAGGAGGGGGAGGGGAACATGGAGAGGGGGAGAGGGAGAGGGAGAGGGAGAAGAGGAGGGGGAGGGGAACATGGAGAGGGGGAGGGGGAGGGGTTGAGGGAGGGGGAGAGTGGGAGGGGAGTGGGAGGGGAGTGGGAGAGGGAGATGGAGAGGGAGGAGGAGTGGGAGAATGAGAGGAATCGGTATACGGTTACTATACTATTAATTTTTCTCATATAGTATAGGCTTATACTTCATCTTCTTCATCCTTCACTGTTGAGCCCAATCCCACCATAAACTAAACCCCACCGTAAACTACTTCAATTAGATCTACAAAAAAAATTGGATTGTGATAAGATATAATGTATTACAATTACAGTTTAAACTATAACTCTGATTTCCGCTTTCTTCCGTCACCGAAGTTTTTACGCCTCCTCGATCTCTCTCTTTTTTCCAGTTTGTATTACAACTACAGTTTAGAAAACGAAAACTAAGATTCGTTTCCACGCACAAGCTGAGGATAAAATGGGGAATAAAGAGAAAAAAAATCAATTCTATCATAACTAAAGCCTTGCTATGGTTATTTTTTTTTTTTTTTGGTTCTTATGGCTACTAGGCCTAATTCCCCTAAAAGAAAGTGTTAATTTTCAAAAAAAAAATTAAAGGTTGAAATTTAAACATAAACTAGATTTTGACCCGCCCTTAAAGAGGGCGGGACAACCGTTTTTTGCTTTAAATTTATGCCTTTGTTCGATTATTCACAAGTATGTACAGGCATGAGTATCCGGGTTCAGATAGATTGTCGTTAATAATTTTGGTTTGGTCCAACATATATAGATTAAATATGATTACGTACAATTCAATGTGTGGTATAAATTTGATTTTTTTTATTCGTTTTAGTTAGATAACAAATTTCAGGGATCCGATGAAATTATGAGTTCTATTTGATAATCTAAAGTATTGATTTGTAATAGTTTATATTTTGAGTTCAAACTGTATTTTTATATAAAAATAAATAATTTTAGGGTACTATTATAAACAATTTGGTTGATATTATTGTCATACAAAATAAATAAAGATACAATAGACTGTTTATTTTAAAAATTATGGTCATAAAAATTGACATTGTATTATATAGACGGTACGTGTTCAAAAAGTATGATTAACAAAACAATTATATAAGAAAATAACATAAAAATTCAAAATATAACTGCAAATGATTATTTCAAGCCCGTAAATAAATCAATACATCATATTAACGACCCAAGCCCAACACAAATATACCAAAAATATCTCTTTAATATATCTTTGACATGCGACTACCACATATCTTTTCAAGAGCGGGATATATTTTCTTTATAAATTGATTTATACGAAACAAATATTTGATAATTATAAAATTATATGTGTTGAAATTTTGCAACTTAATACATTTATAATTATGTTGAACAATGTTTTCATACCTGACATGGGTTTGAGATTGAGAAACTAAACTTAGTGATATATATATATTTCGGTCCGGATTTAACTAATTCACCGCTATTTAAAATTTTGATAAAACTTGGTAAGAATCCAAAATCCGTTAGTAACATGTCACCTGGCACTGATTGACCCATGTAAAACTAAGATTAATTTGGTGATTTAAAAAATTGATCAAAATTTTATATATTTTAAAATGATTACATGAAATTGAATAATATATTTGATTTGTGATTCTTTACTAAAAGAAGTACTATGTTGTCTGATAAAAAAAAAAAAGAGAAAGGCAATAAAGAACACCAAAATATATCACACGTTTTTCAGTATTATTTAATTTTTATTACTGATAATTTATTACTGGTTTTATTTTTAATTTAGACTTTAATTTTACTTTTTTATCGCTATTATTTATTTGGTATAAACCGTGATGTAGAAGGAATATGTTAGATATGGTTTTACGTATATTAAAAATAGGTTGAAATATTCATTTCGAACTTTTACATTCATAAAAAATTTCATGCATAAAATTTTAATTAGTTAACAACACACACACAAATTTATACTTACAAATTTACCTGAAATAAATTTGTACTTACAAATTTACCTGAAATAACCTACGATATGATATGATATAAAATAGAAAAAAAAAATCAAATGTCCAATAATCAATATGTATCCAAACGGGTATATGATCGTCCAAAATTAACTTATAGTATGATATAGAATGTACAATCACATAAAATAATAGGAAAGTTAATTAAATTATATTATTAATGTTATAGAAAAGTGCAGTGTATATAAAATTTCACTGTCAATTTTTTGTGTAATTACAATCCGAGTGGATTTGGTTAGTTATATATATATATATATATATACATATATATATATATATATATATATATATATTACGATCCGCGTGGATTTGGTTATTTATATTTATAAACTATGTTTTATATTAAGAAAAGTACATGACTTTTATCATATTATTTAAACTTTAGTGTTATATGCTGTTTTTGGAATGAATTGATTATTTTCATGGTTCTCTCAAATCATACTAAGCATGTAAGAGTTTCCTACATGTAAACTCTTTTAGTTATTTGTAAAATTTGTTAGTTGATTTTCAATCTACAATCTACATACATCAGATAGCGATTTAGAAGACACAGCAAACGACAAAAAAAATCCCACTATGACTCCAATTAAAAAAAAGAATGAATAATATTCGAAACAATATCACACAACTTCCAAAGAAAGACGCAAAAGAAAAACAATTGAAAACGCATCATCCGTATACCATAGAGGTTTCAGTAAGACTAAGGCAATTTTGTAAAATCTTTACAGTTAATTAAAAAAATTAGAACACAAAAAAACCTTCAAACTCCTTTCCCCTCTATGGTTCAAAGAGAGGGTTCACTATAACCTTAGCCGGTTCGATTAAACTTCTCCATCTCCATTTGAGTGTGGTTTGGACCTTGTTTCTAGTCCATACTGGTTGGATTACTTACTCAGTTACTCCCATGTCGTGTTGTACACTTGAGTTCCAAGTGTCATTTTCCTAAACTTCTTCATTTCATCATTGTAATGGCTCGAGTCAAAGTCAATGCTTCCTCCATATGAGCTGTATGTATACATTGCTTCGACCCGGTCTCATCCATTATGTAAGATCTGATAGTGATACGTTTCCTTCTAAAGGATGCACAATCTGCTTGTTTTTCCACACCAAAACTAACATATAAATTTAAAATTATATTTTTCAACGTGAAAAAATATATTAAATGGCTGACTCCTAGGAGAAAGGATATAGTAAGTTACTTGGCTCATGTGAAGTCTGCGGCAAGGGGAATGGCGTCGAACATGACGTAGAGCCATCTCCTCTCTGTCATACTCTTATTCATATTTGTATTGTATTGGTCAAACTCCCAGACTCAAGTCTTCTTGCTTAGATGCTCTATTAAGCAATGGTCGTGCATGTTTCCATTATTTACACATAACATTCACTACATACAATAGTCAAATTTGAAATAAGTCTAGATTATTATTTGCAAGTCATAGAAAGTAAGTACCAGTCAACTATGTTGTGATCGGGGATTGTTTGCATCAACATGTCGATCCCGTTATGAGCTGCAAAAGTACGACACCAAATGAGATAACGTCAGACTTCTCAGTGAATTTTCCCTTTGCAGGGCATTCAGGAACCAACCTACAAAAATAGAACCTAAATGATAAGAACTCACAAAAACTGTATAAACTGTTACATACTTAGCTTCAAGATTATGTTTTAACCAAAGGTTCCCATCACGTGTAGATACATGGGTGTTTGTATCAGAAACAATCTTGGATGACCAAATCTTGGATGACCAAAAACAGTAACCTTAAAGACATAAAAGAGCTTCAGTAATCAAACATAAAAAACACTTCACAAACATTATTACGAATGAAAAATAGGTTTGGGAATGGAGATCTTTATGATACAGGGATTACTTATAGTGATTTTTTTTACAAAAGAAACATACCCAGTTATATTTGTTTTACCAAACGATATATGAGCTTACACAACAAAGCTAACACAATTATTAGATAAAACGTGTTTAACTTTGGGAACGTCAGTGTCTTTTTGACTCTTTCCAAACCAATCTGGATCTACAAAAAACAAACAATTATATACCGCAAATTCAACCAATGTCATCTTTCACGGGACTGAATCTTAGCCCCTCCATCACTCTTGTCCTAATCACCAGCCACTTCGATTGACCAAATTGTGTCAGTTAGCACAAAACTCCTGCATATAAAACCAAACCATGAATAATTATTGTTCAGGAAACCAAACTCCAGTGAGGATTTCTTTTTTCTTTCCCCCCACCTTAACCTCACGTAAATCAAGGATATAAACTCTATATCTCTGCCTGTTCAGATCCATGACAGTCCCAAAAAACATAATGTGCCAACACCAAAAGACAACAACAATACATTAATAGACCTTACATATGCCATTACTCTTCTGCACTGCAACAATAAAGAGATGACCTGTACATTCCCAAAACTATACACTGTGTAGCCGGGGTTAAGCCTACTATACCTTTATTGTCAAAATAAACCAAGTACAGATATAGCGTTAAGCTGTACAGTAAAACATCATCCATATACCATTTCCTTTGATTTTGTTTCTCATGTCCTGCATCAGATAAAAAAAAAAAACAGATTAGAGAAACCTTTGATGTGATCCCGGAAGCCATTACATCTAATAGATTTTCTTTCCCTTTAGAGATTCTTTCCCCACTTCAATCATGAGAGTGAATAACCAAAGCAATTAAAAACATCAATCAAATCTGTACACTGCTTTCGAATCCCGATTGCAAATCCCTTGATAATATTGAGTTTCTAAAAATTCCTCAAAAACCTACTCTTTTATAGTATCCATCACTTTAACATCAGAGATTACATGAATCTCGACAAAACCTACCACAATCCATATCAAACCCAAGGATCTTCCGAACCTCCTTCGTTTCTCTATACTGAAGCTCGAGAAATCTCGAGTCAAAACCATTCGAAAACCACAAAAAGTGAAGCCCCTTTAACCATACCATCCGAATCGCACTCGATCCATGAAGTTCTCAATCAAAAACAAAGATTGAAATGAAGACATGTCCCCCATCTTCATCGCCGTCAAACCCTAAATAAAGTCGCACTATTTTTCAGATTATGGTTACACTTATGCAAATGGTTAATTAAAAGGATTTTCCGTAAATATATTATTTAATAAAAAGCATAGGTTTAAAATATTCCAGGGCAGTGATCTGTAAATACTGTTGAAAATTAAGGGCACCTCAAAAAAGGGCCTTGTGTTTTAATAGTATAGATAGGGTATTTTTCAAATTATCCCTAGATAATATTAGAATATGTCAATGGAAACGCTTACAATACATAGGCCGGATCCTCTTGTTCTCATTTGCTATATGGCCACGAAGATACATATGGTTAGGTTGACCTCTCATAAGCTCTATCCTCTCCAGGTGATCAATCCATGGTCTTCTTCTTAATACTACAACACACCAAAACAAGATAATTTGATCGTCTGACAGTGACACTTTGTCGATAACAATACTAAGAAGTCAACACAAGGGATCCGCATCTCTCTCTTCTCGAATATCGGAACATTGAATCGAAGAGTCCGCGTTGAAATTCCGACATCCGTGTGTCATAGCGTATCCCGGACTTTTAAGATGCGTACTTACGTTTCAATTTTTGTGAAGAAATACACGCATAAAAAAAAGATGAAAGGACAAGGAGGTCAGAAAAAAAAGAGGTTGGAAATGGTACGTATTTGGACTACATAGTCATTGGTTGATATGATACCGGAAACTTCCTATTAGTTTTCCATGTCTGCCACAAATACACCACAAGTCTCCTTGATGCGATATGTACCCTAAACGCCTAAACACAAACAAATTAGTTGTAGAATTGCATATTTACCGATTTTTTTTTCAAACTAATAAATAACTAACACTAAGATCTTTAGTAAGTTAGAATATATAGGGGTTTTGGGGAATAATTTTATTAATTAACTAGCATTTCAACAGTTGAATTGCTCAATCATTAAATATTCTAATCATTTTACACCAATCAATAACCGTTTTAATTCATCAAATTAACCATAACCTTTAGATAAATATATCATCTAGTTTGGCTAGAAAAGTAAAATTATTACAAAATTACCAAGTAACTTTACCATCAATTACCACCATTATTAATAAGTAACTCTAAATAATATATACACACTTATAAACCTAAATATATATATTCACACATAGACTATATTTAAATGAATACATATAGAGCTATATATATATGTATATATGAAAAGAAACTGTATAAATTAATATTTGATAGACTAGTAAACATGATATATTCTCTAGTCCCAAGTTAGACCATTGCAAATATAACACAATTCACTAATTTTCAAAAACAAATATTATGTAAATATATGGTCCAAGTATAAACATAAATTAAAAATTAATAAATATAATTTAAGTAAATAGGAACAAAATAATTTATTTTTTATTCACGTTGAACACGACATCTTTATTTTTTCTAAATATTTCATAATACTTTGATGTTGTATGTCATTTTAACCGAAAATCCATTTGTATTTAAGGTAAATATTTTCTATACACCAAATAATATTATAAGAAAACATAAAATTACATATGTAAAATAATTTAATTTTCATAATTTTATATAAAAGTATACTTCAAAAATAAATCTTAAAGAGAAAAGTTTGGTAAAGTTATAACAAGAAAAATAATAAAATATTATAGTCTTAATTTTATTAAGTTATAAAAAAAATTACTGTGTGGAATTGAGGAAAGCTCTCAGTGGTTTCACAGTGTGAAATCATATGGTGGTTTCATCTCGGGCGAATCGGTGTGCGAAAACTATCGCAAAAAGTGTCACGAGTGAAAGGCGTTACCAGTCTTATGTTGGTTTTGGTATGCCTAGGTGGTTGGAGGAGATGTTTGAAGCTGATAGACAAGGCTTATGAGTGTGGACCAGGTTATTTGGTGCTCCGCTTCTGGAGGATGGTTTTAGGCTGGGTTTTATGCTCGGTTTTATGTTGTTGTTCGATTTTGGCTTTGAGTTGGTTTTTGTTTCAATGTACCGAGTTGGTTATGAATAAAATTACGCAAGAGTTCAAAAAAAAAAAAAATTACTGTGTGTGTAGTGTGAATGCATATTGAAGAGGGTTCTACATATTTATCCGTTTTCTTTGACATTTATTCGCACTATACAGTTTTGAATTTATTAACAAAGATGTTAAATAGGAAATTTGTGTTTTTGTTGGCAAGCGGGACAAGTTTCCAAATGACTCACCTTAAAAACCCGAACGTTTCTCCCTCAGAAAATTAGAAATCATTCACAAGATCATCATTTACACTGAAAACAAGGAGCAAACAAAAAAAATAGAAACTGTCAATGGCATCGAAAGGAATTGCGGATGCGTTCAAGGAACTAGCTGTCATTGTGACTACGCCTGGTTTGGACGTGCCTGTTAAGAACTTCTCTGATGCTTGCTCTCGATTTTTCGTCGTATTTAAAGTCCTCAAAACGGGAATGTTTCCAAGGTTTGCAGAGATAGACTATGTTACTAAGGTATGTCTCCTCGCCGTCATTATGAAAGAGAATTTAAGACAGTTATATATGGTTCAAAGATATAAAGAGAAATGTTATATATTCTTTTCTATACAAAACCTTCGTTCTGTTGCTAAGAAATTCAGGTTCGTTTTATTGAATATGTATTTGATGTGTTAAATACTAGTGTTTGATTGCCAAACCTAATCTATGTGGATATAAAAAACAGTTAATGATAAGGAAATTTGAAAACAAGCTACTGTTTATATCTTCAAGTTGCACATGCTAAAATACAACCTACGAAAACTATCTTAATTTTTAGACGTACTCAGAATGCTGAATATCTAATTTGTTTTTAGGTGAACGATCTTGCCGAGGCGTCGACCTTAACACCGACACTAGAGCTAATGGTTGACAGAGATATAGAGGCAAATTGTGTAAGAAAAGTTGGTAGTCATACAAGAAACCTTTTGCGAATAAAGCGTAGTCTTGAAATGATGAGAGTTATGTGCGAAGAGCTATTAGACACTGAGTAAGTGTTCTTCAAGACATTTTGCAACATATTTGATGAAATGCCCTGCCGTCTTCCATATGCCAAATTGAATTTGGGTAGTCACATAACATCCATCTATGTGGCTTTGATATAAAAAAAGTTCGGTTTAATAAATTGAATTGAAGCAACCTTAAAAAATTAGTTAGTAACTACTTAAAACAATCATGTCCAATAGATTTTGGAAAGTTTATATAGACAATATTATTATAAATAAAAAATTTAAAAATAAATAAATGTAAGCTTTTTTAAAATGTTACCCCAGGAACCTCAATAAATTAACACACTATAATTGCTTTCTGGCATTTCCATGCTAGCTTTCTGGGTACATGCACATTTCTTGTATCATCTTCTTTTATCTTTCACGATCAAAAGATGTGATGTGTTTTTGAAATTGATTTGTAGATCTGATCACTCCCTAAGGGATGCAACATTCACGGCTTACAATCAAGTGTTTGCTCCGCACCATTGTTGGGCTATTCAGCAAGCTGTTGCTACAGGAATAGGTTCTCTTCTCCCGAAGACACTACTATCTGGAATGTTCAATGAAACTGGTAAGTAAATGAGCTATTTGATAGTTTATATATTAAGTGGTAACTGGACTAGTATATGGACTGAACCCAAACTAATCTGAGAGCTATAAAAGCAAAATAATCTGGTAATTTAATGCATCTCTAATGGCTAAGAAAAATCGCCATGATGGTGGGACTCGCTCTCTAGCCTTCGTTACATTTTGACGGCTACAAAATCACTGACTATACATTCTTTCATATCCTTCTGAATCTTTACTGAGGAAACGTTTAAGATCCATGCTCAAAGCTACGTTACTGCATCAGCATCAGTAACCAATTATCTCGACAACCTCTTCCTCTCGAAGAACCTTGGTATTGATTGGTGAAGATTCTGTACACTTACATGGCCTAGGCTAAGTTTCCCCGGTAAACCATGGTATCCATTGGTAATCACTCTTTATAACCTCTCTGCTATTTCTGTCAATCTATGTAATAAGTTACTACTACTAATAACAATAACATTACAGCCAAAAAGCTGAACTACTACAAGAACCGCTTTGCTATGTGTTCTAAATGATTAAAAGTGAATTTCTTAAATATTTTTACCGGTTCATTTGCTTGTTATCTTCATAAAATAAAACTAAATAATTCAAATGTCAAACTTATACTTCTCCGCCATACAACGATTTAAGCTTTTGAGTGCACTGGACCGCTTAAGTTGCAAGAATGCATGCGTGATATTTTCTATGAACCCTAACAATTAGTATAAACTTCAGAATTTGGAATACTTAATTGTATATGGTTAAGAGAAAAGTCAATCTTTATGGTTTTTAAAATTGGTAAAGGTCTGAATTGAACATAAAATAATTCTTAAATAAATGGCTTAAAATCGGTATTGGAAGAAAACTAAATTTTATGAAATCTCTAGTCCAATAAGCATCACTAGGTTTTGTGTATATACGCTATATATTTTAATAATGAAAATTGGTATCTACACTATTATTTGCGAAGTGATTTTTCATATAGGAGCTCTCGCGTTAAAAATTAAATGAGTTAATATTGTTTATACCATTAATAAAAAAATAAAAAAATAAAAACGAAATTAACATTGATTTGATTAGATATGATTTTGGTTTTAGTTTTTTTTCGTATAGGTTCGAGTTTGATTTTTTTTTTAATTTGGATCATCTTTTCAAGACTAAATTTCTCATTAGTTTCTTATTTTTGTTTTAATACTCATCTTACTAGAATATTCGCTCTTATTTTTAATCTCAAAATATTTTATAATTTAACTTTTGTGCTATTGTCTTTTTAAAAGATTTTCTCCTTTATAAAATATTTGTTTATTGTTTGTAATTTGATTCGACAAAATTATTTTCCCAAAATATCATACTTCTCCTATCTAAATTATAGTTTCATAATTTGTTATATAAAATTAAATATTAATTGTCAAAATAATAGTGACACTATTGTAAATTTTTAGCAAATTAAAAAATGGAACCCGTTTTGCATCAGTCAAAGTTCTTTTTTTAACTTTATAACTGAATAGGTTAAACCATTCTTCATTCCATCTCTTAATGAAATATTTTATTTATTTAATGAAAAAACTATAGAATCTATAATCGTAAAATATCAGCTGTAACTCGATCATTTAGAGAACAAATGATATAAGCATTATTGTTTTAATTTTCATGAACTTGAATATATATTAAGAATTTTAATATCTTAATTTAACATTTAATTTATAAATAAAAATTAATGAATGTCAACTAAATATTAACTTTTATAGTATTCAGTTTTTAAAATGCTAATGTATAAAATAAACTTCAGAAAACCACAAATATATTTAGAGCGTATGAGAACATGGAAGATTAATAAGAAGTTAAAATGTTACAACTGACTGATGGTATTATATTTATACACACCTAAAACTTTGGATGTACGAAAAAAATATTATAAGGATAAACTTTTTCCGATTCTCCCAAACAAACTCAAAATGATATAGAAAAAAGATCTGATAGATTTATGTAACAAATTTTAGATAGGTAAAAAAAAATATTTATGTTACTTATTTGTTAAATTTATGGATAATATGTCTATCACAGATACAAAATCTTTTTAGAATGATATTAATATATATATATATATATATATATATCATTAACAATCTAAAATATTAAAACAGAAGTATAATTCAAAATTAACCTTAAGAGTTAAAACATGTATACATATATATGCCTTTCAAGTTATAACTTAGCCTAAATTTAAGCAATTATTGTTTTTCCTAATTTTATAACTAACCCATATCCATGCTTTCAAAGCGCGGGTCAAAATCTGGATAAATAATTTCTTTAATCTAAGGAATAATCAGTTTAGTTTAATTATTTTACTAAAATGTAGTAACATTAAACTTTCATGTCGATAAATAAAACATTGGTATAAATTATTTTCATATCTTTCGACCATTAAAACTTCATGATACAAAAACTCATAAACAAAAAAATGTAAATCAATACTATTAATACAAAATAAATATTTCTCTACTCACACGTAGTCTAAGTTGGACAATTTCATTTATTTGATTTTTATTATTTTGAATACAACGAACTTATTTATTATTAAATAAATACATAATCTTAACACAACATTTAAATATTTTCAAAATAAGATAACAAAAATAATATTTTTAACTATTTTTCTAAGATCACATTTTAACAATATCTTTCTAATAGCTTTTTTATTTAAAATAAAAATATTTATTGGTTTATTATTATTTTAATAAAATAAGAAATAACCTTCTATAATATTTGTATATAAATATTTTATATTTCTAATTAAAAATCCCACAAAATATTACTATCAAATGAGATAGCTGTAAATATTTTCATAAGAGAATGACACATAAAATATTTGATATATTTTTTAATTCATATAACCATGAAAAGAATGATATATTTAAATTATAATTACATATGATAAAATATCAAAAGAAGTGGAAAATAGTTCACTTAATTAGGAGATGGTTTAATATGAATTACCAAAAAAAACATTTAAATAAAAGCATAGATTAAAATATTTCAGTGGCAGAGAATGGTAATTACTTTCAAAATAGAAAGGCACTTTAAAAAAATGTTCAATTGAAAGAAGAGGAAGGACACCAAAATTTGATATGATTACAAGTTGAGAAGAAATCAAATCTTTTTGCTCAGTTCAGGTTGCTTTCACTAACCAACCCTCCTATCTGACACTTAAACACACACACATATAAGTTCAATGAAAAACTCTATTATTATGTATGTGATGTTAATCAAAGCTCTTCTTGGTCCTCTTCTTATTTGGCACCAGCTTTAGATTCAGAAGCATTTGTGTTGTCTTCTGAGCCATTTGATTCATTCTCCTCTGTTGTGTTCTCCTTCTTTCTTGCTTTCTCCATCTCTATCGTTGGCTTTGGAATTCTATTTACCTACGTCACCTACATATATCTTTTATCTTTAACCCCCAAAACTTAAATGAAAATCCCTTTTTTGCTGACTTTAATTATCATCAAAATTATTTCTGTACCTTGGCGTACACTTCATTTGACGTGAACACTGGCTTGCTCCACATAGTCATGTTACAAAGATTCGTCATATTAACTATCTCTAATTTTAAAGACATAAAAAGGTAAATGAAACAACAGTCACTTGTTTTGCTCAGCTTTATTTTTCTCCAACCAGCTTTTTACTTCCCTGCTCTGTTTGAGACTTGAATAAAACAACACAATTTAGCATAAGCTCACCAAGAATTGTTAAAGAGAGCTGTGTATTTTCACTTAGATGATTAAAACAACCTCGTTGATTTTGTTTCTTTTGGAAGCAAGTTTTGTTATTCTCCCACTCTGTTATGCAAAAGTGGTTTAACACAACTGAACTGTGTTAGCTTTACTGCAAAAATATGTAACGTCAGTCACAGCGTACCTCATTCTCTTTGATTAGGTAATTTTGATGCGTATTCAACTGCCTCACGTCGTGCTGTAAGCCATCTGATATTTAAAAAAATATGTATCAAATGCTTTATATCAAATTACTTTTTTAGCAAGAAAGCTCAGGTTCAATCAATATGAGCAGAGAATAAACCGCAAATGTATGGGACTGCCAGTGGCTTTTAGTAAGTCAAGCCGCCCCTAAAAATTTGTGGCATTAGCATCCACCGTCCATGTAAAGCCAATCTTGCACCTGAAAGCACACAAGACACCACTTAATGTCAGACGATATCACTCATCATTGGAACCCAATGGTATATAGTTCCAAAAAAACTGATACTTGCCTTATCAAGCTTCTCAATAAGGTTGTTTTTAACTTCAGCAAGAGACTTTCGCAAAAGGTGCTCGTGAAGCATCTTCTCTGAGTTAGGGATCGCAGATTTCGAGACCAACTGCTCTGCTGGTGAAATCTTGCAATCATTGCTGGAAGAAGCTCCAAAGGAAGCGAGTGACAGAGGAAAATTAGCCATTGCTCTCACCGTTTCGTGTGTTTCGTGCTAGATCAATGATGTCGGCCTTTTTATATATAAGAAAGGATAGGTAGGTTAATGAATGATTGTGGAATACTTCGATTTTTGTAGAGTAGTATATATCATGGATATTCCTTGCGAATTGGTTTTCAGAATCCAAGCGTATATAGGAACTATAAGATTTTCAGCATATCTCAATGCTTAAGCATCTGTCAAGAAAAGATAGGTTATGGTTTATCACTTGTAGATGTACGATGGTTAGTAGTCTTACATTATGCATGTATCTTCCTGTCCTGCATAAAATTTTTTTAAGATCTGAAATGAACCATAACAATATATACATATTGTAAATTAGAATAAAATCAGTGGTCTTACATTCTGATCTGCAAAAATGTGCTCTAAACTTTATCCATATTGAGCACTAAAACTGCTTCCAAGTATGATGATTTTGTCTTGAATCCAGCAGCCTATTTTGAAAGCTTTGATATCACTTAGGGTACTGATTTTCTTAGGAGGTGCCATCTAGGTTCACGTTATAGGTGAAATAAAATTTTGGGTTGGCATCGACCTTGTATTTTTTCATAGCTTGAACTTGAAAACCAAGTTAAGATATTAAGAAAATCCCTAAAAAATCTATAACAAATGGCATAAAATATTTGAATTCAGAGTAAAGATACCAAAATCAGTTGAAAAGATTGACAATAGACAATCTATAAGAAATGGCACAAAATATTTGCAAACCATGTAAGATACCAAAATCGATTTTAAACACTAACATCAAGTTGGGGACTTATTGAACTGATTCGTATATTTGCAAAGCATTTATTATTACTTGCATAGTTGAACTGATTCATATTTTAGTAAATATAATAGATACTTTAAAGTTTATATAATAAATATCTCGTGTTCCTATTGTTATTTTAAATTTCATGGGTAGAATAATATCCATTTAGAGTATAATTGATTTGTAAGTGATAACATAGTTTGCATACTAATTAAAACAGTTATACAACAAACAAATCAGTACTAAAAATTAAGGGAAAACTAGATTTTGACCCGCGCTTGAGAAACGCGGGTTTTGTTTTGGTTGTAACAGAATGTATCAAATGATTAGATTTGTATTATATGATAGTTTTATGTTTGAATGTGATGTATATTTAACCTTTTAGTTGAGTCTTTTAATTGGATTATGCATAATCCGAAAATTAAGTGTTGTGAGAGTATGAAGAATTAAAACACATGGGTGATCCATATGGAAAATTGGATGTTCCATTAAATCAAAACTTGGATGAGTCCATAGCCCATAAATGTCCGAAATTGTATTACCTTTCGTTGTAGTTAAATTTTTAATAAAAATGATCATCAGATTTTTGCATGTAGAAAAGAATTGAAAAAAAAATAATCATTTTTTGATATGTATAAACACAATAAATATACGAAATCTTTATCAAAAAATATGGATAACATGACCAAAATGTCAAATCATTACGTCTTGGAAAGAACATCTCAGAAACAACTTTATAAAAGAATGGTTTTGAAAAATGAGATATATGTCAATCATATCAGAAGTACATTTCGGAATTTTCAAAACAAAATAATAACAAACTTCATTATAAAGTTAAGATTCATAAATAAGAAAAAGATAAATTTTAAATCACCCTAATTCTTACTCTAAATCACCCTAAATCTTTCGGTTATCTAAATCAAACATTTATCTAAACGACACCTAAAATATAAAAAAAAACTAATCACAGCAATCAAATAATAAAGATAGACATGAACACAGATAGCCGAGTAACATAAAAACATTAGGTTCAGTTTAATACACAAAATATTAAAAAGACAGATTTTCTAAACCAGATAACAGATAAAAAGTTCATAGCCGCAACACTTTCAAACATAAGAGATGAGGACAGAGATCACTTAACGCCACATTTGTGGCTCTCCTAGCTTTTCCCAATCGAGATTGGGAACCTTCACATCAGAAAGACGGGCATGAGCAAGAGCAAGTTCCTTTTCCAGCTTGTCCTTCACATGGTTCATAACGCCATCGTTGAAGAGTTCTTCAAAGAGTTCAAGTTTACCAGCAATGCGATACACCTCCACCTCAGCTTTATACTTCGCAACGACGGCTCCATGGAACCTCATGTACATGTTAAGAATCCTTCGGTAATGATTAGTCCTATAATTCATTCCAGACGTGTAAGCCTCTTGCAACACTGATCCACGAAACTCGTGCGCAGCCATACTTAAATCATGATCTGCATGTTCATATAAATGGAAATTCTGTTAGAAAAAAAGATGATGTATAACACCAACAAAACATTTAACTCTCAATGAAGACATTAAAAGAGAGTATATAGGAAAGATAACCATTTGTCATGACAGAAATCTTAACCAACTTAAGCGTGGATCTTATTAACTCTCTAGAACTGATCATGCATGTTGGTATGTCTGCTATAATCGTATACAAAATAAACAACATGTTTGGTTCAACAATGAAAGATCTACAAAAAATAGGTAACAAAGGTTGATTCTATATGAAACCGAGGACAAATCCTCCTTCTACTTGCAATGATAAAAACTAAAAAGAGAGATAACTTACGAAGCGTTTTCTTCTGGTTTGCTGAGAAAAATCTGGAGAGAAAGAGATTTTGATAGGAGACGGTAGAGATTCCACTTTATAAAGAGAAGAAAAAAAGAGATTTCTAGAGTTGCAACTCTTCATTTAATGACCTATATTTTTTTGTCGAAATTAAATGTATTTGCCATTATTGAGTTTTACTTTTGCACGTTACCAATATTAAATATTTTAAAATTTTTGACTGATAAAATCTAGCATATTATGTGAATCTATGCCATATATATTATTGTGCAATATGTGCTCCTGGTATTATGGAAACAATATTGATATCGAAAGATTAGTCTCATCTTGTGAAAATATACATTTATCTCTTATGTGTGATTTCTTATGTATGATATTTTGAAAATGAGATTTCATATCCAAAATCGTAACAAACTGACTAATGACAAAATAGTTATAATATATTTTTCTAATTAATGAAACAAATCTATTAACTGAAAACATAATTCTGATTCATTCTTATTACACCAAGTATCATCTATTTGGTAGTTTTCTATTTCAATATACAGCAAATGTACACATAGATTTTCGTTTATTATATCACAGTATATCAATATGTTATATAATTATTTTTCATATAGAAGCGCGGGTTTTTTTGGTTGTAACTGTTTCTTATCAAATTATTCGATTTATATTATATGATAGATTTGTATGTGAAATTTGATGTATATTTAACCAAAAAATATAGTATGTGATAGATTTGTATATGAAATTTGTATGTGAAATTTGATTGGATGGAGCCAAAGCCCATAGTATGTGAAATTTGAATGTGAAATTTGATTGGATGGAGCCAAAGCCCATAGTATGTGAAATTTGTATGTGAAATTTGGTTGGATGGAGCCAAAGCCCATAGTAAACTTAAAGAAATTCTTACTATAAAATTGGATGGATCCATAGCCTATAATCAAATTCCAACTAAGTTGTAAAATAATAACATCTATGATTCAAGATAATATAGTTTTATAAATAGAAAAAATTCTGAAGATAAACCATAATCTAACATGAAATATCATACTACAAAATAGTGTAAAATTTGAAATATTAAAAATAGTATTATAACAAAAGTCTTATCTTATTTAAACAATCCACTGCATAGATATCAAAAGAATATTATTAAACTATCCTATTATTATATTTGATTTTTGCATGTAGCAAAGTGGTCAAAAAGAGTAATAATTATTGAGAAAATAGTTTTTTTTAAGCCACATAGGTTTGGACATTGTCCCTTTAGATTAAATTCATTAACTTATTGTCCCATTAGGCTAAATATTTTCTAAATGGCAATAATGCCCTTAAATTCACTTAAAAATCATTAAAAATTAAAAATAAAAATCTTGAAATCGGGGAAAAAAAGACGAAGGAAACTGAATTTTGAAATCGAATTAAAAATTAAAAATTAAAAATTAAAATCTTGAAATCGAATTTTCCTCTTTTTTTAAAAAATCGAATTTTCCTTTTTTTTAAAAAAAAATTAAAATTTAAAATAAAAATCTTGAAATCGAATTTTCCTCTTTTTTTAAAAAACGAATTTTCCTTTTTTTTAAAAAAAAAAATCGAATTTTCTTTTTTTTTTTTTTAAAAAAAATGGAGTTTTAAATATGGTAATAGAATATTTTCTAAGATATTCTTGCTATATTTTTAAAAATTAAAAATTAAAAATAAAAATCTTGAAATCGAATTTTCCTCTTTTTTTTTTTTAAAATCGAATTTTCCTTTTTTTAAAAAAAAAAATCGAATTTTCCTTTTTTTTAAAAAAATGGAGTTTTAAATATGGTAACTAGATTTTGACCCGCGCTTCAAAAGCGCGGGTTTTTGTTAGATTATAAACAAATTTTGATATGATTTAGTATTTTAGAATTGATGTACATTATTAGGCTACAAATCTTAATATATAAAATAGATTTTTTTTTGAAAAATTATGTAATTTATAAATTAGTTTATTTGAGATTTTATATGAAAGTTTTTAATGTAACTCTCTCTAGGTCTTGACATTTTATCCGGATCGAAAAACATGACCAAACCGACCCGAAAATATAGGTTCGGGTAAGATCCATGATAAAGTACTTACTGGCTATCTTTAAAGACCCGCAGGAATTGATTCTACTATAGATCAGAACCGAGACCCAATCGGGTACATAAAAGTACTCAATATTTTTTTTTATTATATATGTTTGGATATTTCATATATGTTTTTGGTATTATGTATATTCTTTTAAGTTTTAGTAACAGTTTTAGGTTTCGGGTTCTAAAATATATATATATATATATATATATATATATATATATATATATATATATATATATATATATTTTTGGATATTCAAATCAAAGTTTTGGATATATTTTGTTTTTCGAGTCAGATTAGGTAAAATTCAAGGTTTTCAGATATTTGAATATATTTTGAGTATTTATTTATTGTTTGAAGTATTTTTCAAGTATCCAAGCCTACCCGCTACATATCTGGAAATTAGAAATTACCACACTGGAAATACATAGAAATTAGATTATTCATGAAAATATTGAAATTATAAGTTACAATCTTTCACGAGTCTAGATATCTTTTTAAACAAAATTAATGTTTTAAAATAGTTTCTCTAGAATAATAAATCATTAATTTTATAACTTGTTTGTATAAATATCCCCAAACATTAGAATACTATGATAATAAACCGTTTTTTGTATTATTACCATATACTATGTTATAGATAGGTTTACTCTAAAATAATAATATGTTTGGTTTTAAACATATTTATCGTGAATGGAGATGTTCAATATATTTTATACTCTCTATTTATCAAACATCAGCTATGAAAATTAATCAATGGAAATGATAGAGGGTACTGTTGCACAGTTGGTGGCTCAAGCAAATGATATAGTTTTTGTATAATGTGTGAAATCAGTCACGTATTATGAAATTATATGGTATAAGGTTATAATAATGTATTGTGGAGAAATAAAAATATTGACCGATAAGAATAATGTATAATAAATAAGAATATTGACTAATTTATTGTTAGAGAAATATAAGGTAAGTTATATGATATAATGTTATTGTACAATATTGTTAGAGAAATATAAGGAAAGATAAAACAAATGTTAGTCTAATGAAAGGGTCCAAACAACTTTTTTAAGTAGATTTATTTAGACTCCTTCTCTTTTAATAGTATAGATAGAATATTTTCTAAGATATTCTTGCTATATTTTCGGATCTAATAATATTTATCCGTAGAATTCAGATTCTACTAAACGTAGAACTGTGTAAAAAGATATGAAATCAGTTTCTACGTGTATTAGAACGTTGTGCGAATTTAGATTCTGACTTCTACTTGTCTTAGATTTAAGTACGAATTTAGATTTCAACTTCTACTNACTCTTTTTAGAACTATATGATAAGCGTGGAATGTGTATTCCAAACTATTTTAGATTCATGTTATCTCCGTAGAAAACATATTCTGCAATTCGTAGAAATAGTGAAAAAAGTGGATTCCGTATTCTAATCCGTAGAATACATATTCTAATTTCGGTAGAATAGATATATGAAATTATTATTTACATATTTTTAAAACAATAAAAAAATATCACTATATAGATATAGAGATTTCATCATTATGTACTATTTTTTAAAAAAAAATTGCTTCATAAATCTTTTTTTTTTAATAATTTTGAAAATACATAAAGGGCATTAGAGTCAAAATTGGTACAAAATATAATTTAGCCTAAAGGGACAATATCCAAACCTATTTGGTCTAAACAAATAGTTTCCCCATAATTATTTGGCATGGATAAACTCAATAAATATACGAAATATTTTGGTGGCAAAATATGGATAACATGACAAAAATTTTAAATCATTACGTCTTGGAAAAAACATCATTCAAAGGAACTTTATAAAAGAATCGTTTTGGAAGTTGAGATATTTGTCAATCATATCAGAAGTACATTTCGGAATTGTCAAAACAAAATCATAACAAACATATATTATAAAATTAAGATTACTAAATAAGAAAAAGATAAAGTTTAAAAATAGGATAGTTGTTTAATAAAGAGAAAAGAAATATTACATATCTAATCATTAAACTTCTAAACAAAGCAGAATATATACTATTAAACCTAATAACACTAAACATAACTAAAATCATTATTTCTAAACAAAAATAATCCTAAAACACCATAACATATGAGTAAATCAAGCAATAAATAAAGGAATAAGAATAGATCAAGCAATAATAAACATTAATAATAAATTTTTTAATAAAACAAACCGGTTGTAAACAACCGGTATATAATGTTCAAATAAAAAAAAGATTTTAAATAAACTTAAAACTTTAAGTTTCAAATTGGGATTTGTTAGATGTTCAGTCATACATCATTGGCTCACCCAGCTTGAACCAATCGATAGTAGAAACCTGAACATCTTCAAGTTTGGCTTCGGCAAGGACCAGTTTGAACTCTGTCTTCTTCTTTTCATGGTACATGGAAAAAAGAGCTTCACATTCTTCAAGCAAGTCAAGTTTCGCCTCAATGCGAACCTTATTGAGTTCATCCTGGTGTCTTGCCTCAATAGCTTTAGTCTGGTCACGATACATCACCATCATAGCCCTATAATGCTGCATGATCTCGAACCTACCCCTCTGGTAAGCCTCCTTCACAGTTTCTTCTTTTTCCTCCATCAGTTGACCTTTCATTTTGAGATCCTTGTTACCTGCCATTGAGATACTTCTCAATGTAACCGAAACAAAATATTAATTTTAGAAAACAAATATAACAAATAAGGAAATATAATAAATCGTAAGATATAACATAAATTAACTATGAATATTTGTAATCCCAAATTTATTTCCTCTAAATTTAAAACTGTTAATAATATATTCATAAAAGGAAAAAGAAAATAGTAACTAAAAAATATAACCCTAGACTGCCAATATTCAATAAAAAAAGATTTGTAACCTAGCGGCGGTTTACAATTCAAGGTAGAACAGATCTAACAACAGAAAACATGTCTTATATGCTTTAGGGTGAAAAGAACAAAGAAACAAAAGCGAATCGAAAGTTTAGGAAACAAATATGGAAATATAGTAAACCCTAAATATTTATTATGTAGATTTAAGATCTAAGATAAATTCACATAAAATATATCTAAACCCCAAAATATCTTCTATAGTTAGATCCACATAATTTAACAGGATTTATGAAATATTCATACAATAGAACATAAAGCGTAACTGATACTATAACCCTAGAATGACAATATTCAATAAAATATGATCAAAGAACCTTTTATGACAGTTTATTCTAGGCAGATGATTCGAAACAAACTAAGATAGAACAGATCTAACAACAGAACAACATCTCTTAAAGAACAAAAGAATAGAAATAACAAAGAAAGAAAATCGTACCGTTTTCCGATGAGAGAGAGATAAATGAAGAGATATTATGGTTATTGTAGTCAATCGATGAGTCTTGTATAGATAAGAACTAAACCTAAACATTAGTAGGTTTCAAGGCTTAACATAAATAGGTAATCTGACTAATAGCCCATCAGATATTAATAATTAAGAGCCCAATATAATTGGGTCAAAAATTGGCATCTATTTTTGAAATAGATTAGATAAAAATTTATATGATTCGATGAAATACATGACCCTGTTCATTATGAGATTTTTTTGTAGATATAAAGTCGAATGATTTGGTAGTTAAAATGTATAGATTTGGCTGCATGGTATCATATTCGGTTCATAATATAATATAGACTTTTGAAAACGAAAGTTAAACTAAATTTTAGAGATCAAATTCCTGAATTGGAAATGAATTCTAAAGTAGATAGTATATAAAAATTAAAACAACATTATTGATAAAATCAGAGATTCTTGAAGATCTCTTTGTAAACGACATTCAATGTTTGTTTCTGAGGCTTCCCTTCATCGTCCACAATTAAAATCTTCAACCCTTTTTGGATGTAACTCTTGAAATAAATAACAAGAACTTCGTTCAACGGATAAAAGTGATTAATTTTTCGGATTCTCCATTTCATCGGCTTGATGAACTTTGTTTTAGAGGTAGAAAGAAGCTCAGGTGCTTCCTTATCGTCAATTTTGCGTTTGGAAGATGGAGTACAAACAATGTTATCACTCAGACCTTCAAGATACATGGGATCCTACAAATTAAGGCGATATGATAAATAAGTACATACTTTTATGATTATATATAATCATAAGACATAGATAATTATTTACCTCGCTTGTTTGGGTTGGAAGGTAAAGAGTTTCTGATATCTCAGTTGTCATTATGATATGCTCAAATTAACCTTCAAGCTACTCTCTCAAATAGGAGGTTCGATGTAGTACTTGAGGATCGAATCCACAGAGACCAAATTTTACACTTTATTATTATAGGATCAATATTAAGCTAAAACAATATGAGGTTTTAAAATAAAGAAAACGTAAAAAGCAAGTAACAAGTTGGTTTGGTTTCAGATTATAAAAGAGCTAGGTTTAGGATGATTCATCGGGATACTTAGGATCATGAACTACACAACTATTCAGGAAAGCAATAAGAGCCAATCTAGAACTTGAACAACAAGGTTAAATAAACCCACTGTCGTGGTGTCTATCAATTTATNGTTTGGTTTCAGATTATAAAAGAGCTAGGTTTAGGATGATTCATCGGGATACTTAGGATCATGAACTACACAACTATTCAGGAAAGCAATAAGAGCCAATCTAGAACTTGAACAACAAGGTTAAATAAACCCACTGTCGTGGTGTCTATCAATTTATCAAACAATCCTAATACCTAAACTATCGTTTGGATTAGACACTAATGACAAGCATTAAGGTCAGGTTCAATTGGTTCACGAATTGCCCTAACATCTACTCTCGCTGGCTAGAGACAAATCGCCTATCTATGCCTTTTCTAGCAACCTAAAACACTTTTGATGATTAGATTAAACCTGATATCAGATGTTGAATGGCCAGTTTAACACAAGCAGTAAGTATAGCAATATATAGAGATATCAAAGAATAACAATCCTATTTGTGTCTAGCTCATTGATCCATGATCCCTAACACCCTAAACCTAACAAGCGACTACTCAGCCATAGACAGAGAAATCACAGAGTCAATAGATGAAGAAAACATGTCTGAATCAATAAATAATAAGTAAGAGGGTTTAGAAATCTTCTCCAAAGGTTGTATAGATTCTTCTCCCTCAAAGTTACAAAGTATGAAATCCAAAAGCTCTAGAGTTGTTTCTCTGGTAAAAAGTAGCGTAGTATAATGTAGATAATAGGAAAAGAAGATATATGGAGGCTGCCGGCGGCTGGGAGAGAAAAATAGGAGAATTATGGCAAATCCCGAAATAAGTTAAGATTTCCTTAAAAATCTCTGCCGCGGGAACAGGCGCTTCAGGCTGCTCCGCTCACTCGAGAACAGTTTGCAGACTGTTCTTCGTGAAAATCATCAAATTGCAATCTTTTTCTCCAACTGGTCCATCTTCCATCCAAATGCAACTCTATACCTGTAATGACTTAAAAAGGACTAAAAAAACTCGATAAAGACTTAAAAACACTTTAGAAAACATTGTTAGAATATGCTAAAAACACCATATATCAATTCCCCCAGACTTAGATCCTTGTTTGTCCTCAAACAATGTCAAGTATCAAGAACATGGAGAAAGGTTTGAAAGTGTGGGAACTCTCCTATTTTCATCAACCATACTTTAACCACGAATCTCTGAACCATACAAGCAATAAAACTAGGACAACACACCCTTACCAAAACCCCACTGACCGCTGTTCAAACCGGCTCCATACTCTATATCTCAAACCTGCAAAAGTTACACCTTCCAGACAAAACTCCTTACATTCAATTAAGAGTGGCGTGAGCTTCTCATCATAGGCATTAGTCATGGTAAACGGTCTAGGTATGAAACAAGCCTTTTTGTGTTTAAGTGGAGCTAATCAGTGTATAGGGGTTACCATTTTCGTAGAGGATGCTGGATACCGCGGAAAATTGCAAGAGAGGATAGATCCATTGATGTCCACAGCCCCTACTCGTTTTTGCCTACTCTTCCTCTTGCACAGTTGATCCGATCAAACGTCTGTTCTTCTTGTGGAACAGTCGATCATCTGCATGGTCTTTATCTCTTCAAGTTTTTGCACACTCTCTTTTACTCGAATTTCCCAGTGGCTTCCATCTATCTTGGAAATCTTCTCCTCCTCCATCACCTTATTCTGTTGATTTTTTTTTTTTTTTTTAAAGAAGATAACACTTGTGATGCTGACGAAGCAGGAAGTAACATTGGTGATTTGACGTGCCACTGGACTTCTTGACTTTATACTCATTCTTGTTTCTTTTTTCCTTCTCTTCTCTTATGGTAGATCAATGGCGGCNATCTTGGAAATCTTCTCCTCCTCCATCACCTTATTCTGTTGATTTTTTTTTTTTTTTTTAAAGAAGATAACACTTGTGATGCTGACGAAGCAGGAAGTAACATTGGTGATTTGACGTGCCACTGGACTTCTTGACTTTATACTCATTCTTGTTTCTTTTTTCCTTCTCTTCTCTTATGGTAGATCAATGGCGGCAAAGCAGTTGCTCCCTAGATTCCGCTTGTTCTCTCAGCAGAAAACTCTGTAGCATTAACGAGTAAGAGACTGTGTCGATCCTTTCCTCTCCAGCCCTTTTGCACATATCAGCACATAAAATACTAAAAAGCAAATGCATGAGGGCGGAATAAAGGCTTAGGGATTTCAAGGTGGGTACTAGCTAAAGATGAGCTAGCCACTCAGGATCAGCAAGATGGATAGAAAGAATAAGAAGTCCTGAGTGTTAATCACGTTAAACCCTAATCTAACGCTCATGACAAGAAGAATTATAGTCAAATATTAGGTTCAAGTTAAATGGAGTTAAGTCTTTCCAGAATAACCTCTACAAGCTGAAAGCTTCTGGAGAACAAGATGATGTAATGTTAGGGTGTTCCGGATCCACATGTGTGTCTGTCGCCACTGCTAAGGTCACTGAATAAGATAGCTAAAGCACGAGAGTGGTTAATAAACATCACAAAGTAAGGTCATAATTCCCACAAAATTTTGTCTGACTCATAAAAACATCAAAATGACTTAAGACTGACTCAAACAAAAAAACCAAAAGAAATAAAAGAGTTAGTAAACGACAAAGACCCTCCCCCAGACTTACTTCACAACGTCTCGGTGTGAAAATAAATCAGAGAGAAGGTGTAAATAAAAACATAAATATAAATATTTTTGGTTTAGATACTTACCTGCGTGAAACAGGCGTTCCACAAAAATTCTGGGTTCTCCATCGTCTGATCTCCGCCTGGAGCTGCCGCTCCTTTCGGAGGGATAGCTGCTCCGGTTCTGAAACCCATAAAATTTTTGAAGTATCTCGAGTTTTTCTGATTTTTGACCTGAGACTCAACAAACTAAAACCAAAAATAAGCAAAAAGAAAGTCCTAATGGTATTTACACTTACCAGTGGGTTGCCTCCCACCAAGCGCTTGCTCCAAAACAAGCTCCACAATCAGACATGTTCAGCTTCAATACTCTGCTCAACAACCCTTTTACACCAGCGTCCCCTTTCTCCTTCAACTCATGTGTGAGGATAGCTCTGACTTTAGAGAATGGTTTGGAGGTACCTTTGCACTTTACCTCATATTCAATGGAGTTTTCATCACACATGCGAGGTATCAAAGTCATTGTAGGACCACCCTTGACCTTTTTCTTCTTGACTTTTTCTTTTACCCTTGTATTCCCACGAAGTTCATTGGTATCAGTGTGAGGATCTCCATCCAGGACTTCTTTGATCTCGCTCCTTTCACCATGTTCTCTTATTCTGGAACAGTGCTCCTTCTTAGGAACGATTTCCAGATTTTCTGAACAAACCACTGAGATGCAGGAGGCGTATCGGATTTGTGACCTGGTTGGGACAGCCTTGTAGAAAGTCTTCTTGCTGATGTTGGAGAAGGAGACTCTCTTATTAGCTAGGTCGACGATTGCTCCCACTGTAGCCATAAATGACCTTCCAAAAATCAAAGGCATCTCATGATCTTTGCTCATCTCAACAATTTCAAATTCAGCATGCAAAATACAATCACCAACTTGGACAGGAAGGTTGCGAATGGTGCCATAAGGGACTGCTCTGGAGGAGTTAGCAAAAGCCAGATTCACCTGAGAAGGCTCAACATCCACAATACCCAACTCATCTACAATCTCCTTTGAGACAAGATTCACACTAGACCCAGAGTCACAAAGAGATTCCTTAAATTCTACTCCAGCAATGGAACATGGAAAAAGAAATTTACCAGGGTCAGCAACCTTAGGCAAAACCTTCAGTGATGGCGTGCTCATTGCCTTGGTATAGAGGTCTTTAATTTCCTCTTGAGTCTCTCTAGTGTATATGAAGAACGAATGCAATGGCCGGATCTGCCGAGCATCTTCGAATGAGAGTTCTTTAGGAAGCTTCCTCACCATCTTATTAAAGCCTTCCAGATCCTCTACACTAATGTGATCCCTCAGATGTGTAGGTGGAATAGGATATGGGACCTTAGGAACATAGACTCGAAGTGGTGGAGTCTCAGCAGGTTCGTCAGGAGCAGTCGTTCTGGAGCTAGCAGACTTCTTTGTCTTCTCTTCTGCGCCCAGAATAGTCTCTGCAAACGGTTGCTCTATTGCATTACAGTGCTCCGCCCTAGGATTTTTATCAATTTTTCCAGGGAGCGTCCCTTGTTGCCTCTTGACACTCTCAGCTGTTTGAGCAAGCTGAACATCAATCCTCTTTATGTGGCTGCTCACAGTATCATATTTTGTGTTCAGCTCAGTGAACATGTTGTCCATTCTAGTGTTGATCTCTGAGGTAACCTGATGCAATGCTTTTCCCTGAATCTGCTGTCCCTACAGTTGCTGCATCATCATACCCGAACCTTGCAGCTCATCCTGCGGACCACTGGTAGTAGCTGGAGCAGCCTGTTGGTTGCTCTGCGACTGTTGCTGGTGCTGATTCTGATTCTGACCCACAAACCGGTCCTATGCCTGACTGAAAACAAATGTTTTACCCTGAAAATTCTGAGGGAAGCCTTGCTGATATCTCGCACCTTGTGCCTGGTTGTTCTGCGCATACCCCTGTCCGTTGATGTAGCTGATCTCATGCTGATTGTTCCCTTTCTTTCCAGCCTCAGGAGCAACCTCGTGACTGTTCTGAACCTGCTCAGCCGTAGCTTCCTCCATGATGTAGACTTGCCCTTGGTTGTTCTTAAGAAGCAGATCAACCTTAGCTGTCAGCTCATCAATCTTGTGGGTGCCGACACTGTTCACTTCCTTGGAGCGATCGATCTCCTGGATCCTATTGGCTGAACTAGCAGCCATGTTCTCAATCAGTTCAAATGCTCCATCAGTGGTCTGAGTCATGAAGTCTCCATTGCTCGCAGAGTTTAGAACACTTCGGTATTCCCAATCCACACCATCAAATAAGATTCCTCGGATGTGGTCATTGTCAAACCCGTGATGAGGGCACTCTCTGAGGGTGTCATTGAACCATTCCCATGCTTCATTGAATGGCTCATTAGCAAGTTGCTTGAAAGATGAGATCTTGTTCCTGAGAGCAGCCGTTTTTGCCTTTGTGTAGAAATGGCCCAGAAAAGCCGCTCTGACCTGTTCCCAAGTAGTAAGGGAACCTGTAGGAAGTGACTTAAGCCATCTTGAAGCCTTGTCTTCTAGAGAAAACGGGAACAGCATGCACTTGATGAAGTCAGGTGGAACACCGTTTGCACGAGTGAAGCTGCAGATCTCTTCAAAAGCCTTGATGTGTTCCATAGGTATCTCAGCTGGTAACCCATGGAACGTCTTTCTCTGTACTAGGTTGATCATGGCAGGTTTGATCTCAAAGTCTTGCCTGGTACATGGAGGTGGAGCAATGGCAGAGCGTAGCAGGGATGTTACGCGGTAGGTTTCTCTGCCCAATCGGAGCAATTTGCTCCGGCCGTTCCAGCTGCACGAGAGCAGCCAGTTGAGAAGCATCCTGCTGAGCTTGGATGGTCTGCTGCATCTGAAGCATCTGTTGTTGCATCTGTTGCAAAGCAGCAGCGAGTTGCTCTGGAGTGCCGTAGTCGCCCATTGTGGCGTTGTTCGGCCTTTGTTGTGGTCGATTGGTTCTTTCTAACCTTGGTAGCTCCTGGTTGCTAAGTGTAACTAAATCTCCTTGTGCGTTGCTCCGAGTATGTCTATTGGTCATGCACCTGGAACATTAGCTGCAACAAATAGGATAAGGCAAGTTAGAGGTTTTAGACTAAATAAATAGCCAAAAAAATAAAGGTAAAAAGATGGTCCCCGGCAACGGCGCCAAATTTGATATGCTCAAATTAACCTTCAAGCTACTCTCTCAAATAAGAGGTTCGATGTAGTACTTGAGGATCGAATCCACAGAGACCAAATTTTACGCTTTATTATTATAGGATCAATATTAAGCTAAAACAATATGAGGTTTTAAAATAAAGAAAACGTAAAAAGCAAGTAACAAGTTGGTTTGGTTTCAGATTATAAAAGAGCTAGGTTTAGGGTGATTCATCGGGATACTTAGGATCATGAACTACACAACTATTCAGGAAAGCAATAAGAGCCAATCTAGAACTTGAACAACAAGGTTAAATAAACCCACTATCGTGGTGTCTATCAATTTATCAAACAATCCTAATACCTAAACTATCGTTTGGATTAGACACTGATGACAAGCATTAAGGTCAGGTTCAATTGGTTCACGAATTGCACTAACATCTACTCTCGCTGGCTAGGGACAAATCGCCTATCTATGCCTTTTCTAGCAACCTAAAACACTTTTGATGATTAGATTAAACCTGATATCAGATGTTGAATGGCCAGTTTAACACAAGCAGTAAGTATAACAATAGATAGAGATATCAAAGAATAACAATCATATTTGTGTCTAGCTCATTGATCCATGATCCCTAACACCCTAAACCTAACAAGCGACTACTCAGCCATAGACAGAGAAATCACATAGTCAATAGATGAAGAAAACATGTCTGGATCAATAAATAATAAGTAAGAGGGTTTAGAAATCTTCTCCAAAGGTTGTAGAGATTCTTCTCCCTCAAAGCTACAAAGTATGAAATCCAAAAGCTCTAGAGTTGTTTCTCTGGTAAAAAGTAGCGTAGTATAATGTAGAAAATAGGAAAAGAAGATATATGGAGGCTGCTGGCGGCTGGGAGAGAAAAATAGGAGAATTAGGGCCAATCCCGAAATAAGTTAAGATTTCCTTAAAAATCTCTGCCGCGGGAACAGGCGCTTCAGGCTGCTCCGCTCACTCGGGAACAGTTTGCAGACTGTTCTTCGTGAAAATCATCAAATTGCAATCTTTTTCTCCAACTGGTCCATCTTCCATCCAAATGCAACTCTATACCTGTAATGACTTAAAAAGGACTAAAAAGACTCGATAAAGACTTAAAAACACTTTAGAAAACATTGTTAGAATATGCTAAAAACACCATATATCACATTAGCATACGTAGATCTTTCCAGACATTTCCAGCTTTATAGCAACCATCAGAAGCCGAGTCTTTCTGAATGTAGAATCCAAACATAAAATTCTGTCCCAATCAACTTTAGGATTGAATCGGGAAAAACATCATCGTCTTCAAGCTGTAACATTAAATATTTTATATTGTATTATTCATCATGCAATATGTAATAGAAATGCTAAATTATAAAACATTATAATTTAGTTTAAAACTTTTACAAAATTAAATGAATATGTATATCGATAAATATATGAAAAGCAATAAACTTACATTTGCATCACAAAGGATCAGTTCCATGGTCTCGCCTATGTCTTTCATGAAATGTCTCCATGTACGAAGGATTTTGACTTGGATGCGACATGAATTTTTCCTCGGTTTGATATCGCTCAAGAAAGACAAATGCAAATTATTCGTCATTTTTGTTTAAGGTTTTTGAAGGAATGATGAATATAGTGGTTAAGAGAGGCTATATTTATAATAGCTAGGGATGATAACCATTTTAGGTTACGAAAATGTAGGGAAGAATATTTTGAGAATTTTGAAAAATATCTCATTCAAGGAATAAGGAATATTTATGGAATTTATTTTTGAATTAGATAGGAAGTGTAACAGTTAATACTAATCCAATTACGTAAATTAAAGAAATATATGGAATCCAACCAAAAATAACTAACCACGATATTATTACCGGTTAATCTATAAACTTGTAAATGAAGCAATTTATTCATTTTAGTATTTGCAATATTTTCTTACGAAAACGTATCTCGTCATTAAATAACACTTATAGAATGATGATATATCGACATATTTGATATCACTATATCTCGTGCAGAAAACTATTGTTTATAAATATGGGTAAATTTAGTAACACATGATTTGGATATTTCTTATGAAGAAAAAAAAAGATAATGAACGACACGAGAATGGATTCTCCATTGTCAAATGTAATATATAGTGTAGTAACCAAATGTATCAAATAATTATATTTGGATGTCAGGTCTGACAACTATATGAAAATCTTAAAATTTAATAATATAGCAACATATCATGGTTTTCGTATATGATGCATATACGAAAAATATTAGTTACAAATCAAATAACAAATTCATTGATCTAATGTTACAAATAATATGATATCGAATGTTAGAAATAATATTATATTATACAAAATCATATCTGGAATATGCATATTTTCAAAAGGACAATGTTTTATATCGGATGTTATAAATCATATCACATATTTATGCATATACCAAAAATAAAATGTTTTATATCGAATGTAACAAATCATATCACATATTTAATTACTCTGGCCATATCTATACTACTAAAATGGGTTTGATATATATTTGAATTATGTAATATATAGTGTAGTAACCATATGTTACAAATCATATGATATCAAATGTTACAAATCATATCTTATCATACAAATCATATCACATATTTATGCATATACTAAAAGGACAATGTTTTATATCGAATGTAACAAACCATATCACATATTTAAAATGGGTTTGATATATATTTGAATCATGTAATATATAGTGTAGTAACATAATGTTACAAATCATATGATATCAAATGTTACAAATTATATGATATCAAATGTTACAAATCATATCACATATTTATGCATATACAAAAAGGACAATAGCTGCTATATCGAATGTTACAAATCATATCACATATTTAATTACGCTAACCATATTCCCTTGTATAACCAGGGTAATATAAATGTATAAAATATAAAATCAAATATGGTTAGAGTAATTAATGGGAAGAGAAAGAATAATTCGGGTTATATGCAATATGTGATATGATTTGTAACAAATCAATATATATATATAGATGTATGACTGAAAATAAATTACCAAAATGCCATTAATGAGGTTGCACACAACTTCCATCAGTCGATTTTTCAAGGATGCATTTACTTTTAATAATATAGATTATAATATGAGGTTCTTGTGTTTAGATTTGCAAACCGCAAAAGGTAATTTTACTGCTTTTTAAAATTATTATTTAAATATAATCTTTTTTTTTAAATATAGAATATCATGTAAGCTGAGATATTTAGTATATGTTCATCAAATTATAGTACACATTTGTAATATATAGGCGAAAACTTTCATCAGCTGAGATCGTATATGTTTAAGTTAGTATTCTAAACACGTTATATCACTAAATTGATGACTTGAGAATAGTGCTAATGATATTGGCCAAATGACTATATGCATTAGTATGTATACAGTTTTGTTATATGATATGAAAATCTAAATGACACATTTCTAGTGCCAGAATAATGAAAGAGTATATGAAACTACCATTGCTGTTGAGAAGTGTATGGAATTTTGAATCACTTTTTTTTAGTTTATGTGTCCTACTCAGATTGGTTCTTATGCCTATGTAGGATATGGTGAAAACTGTATCTGCTGGAATACCATACATTTAGGTATGTATTTTAAATACTTGATAAAACAACAGTGATGACTTGAGAGTAGTTGGTACTATATGTAACCTGAATTGTATTTGGGTCGATTGATTTGAAAATATTGTTTGGAGAGAATAAGTTTGATATATTCTTTGGAATAGTTTCTTAATTATAGATTTATTCTATTTTTTGTTCAGAAAAAAATATTTTATTTAAATAAAGCAGTGGCATGTAGTTGTAAATACTTTAAATCATAGATTTAAAATATTCCAAAAGATTTAAAAAGGATTCAATCAAAGATTTTGTCAATTATTTTGTTTGCAAAATAAAAGATTTAATGAAAATCATAGCTTTAAAATATTCTAGTGGCATGAAATTGTAATTACTTTCAAAACATAAGGACACTTTGAAAAAAAACTTTTGTTATAATTGTATAGATGCTAAATATTTTTAAAATTGTCTAGATCCCCTAATATCTTACGTTTTCAAGAAAATCATATCTATACTATTATTTAAGAAGTAAATTTGCTTAGTTGTCATGTTCTCCATAAGTTTAGGTAGTTTTGTTTATTTACCATATTTTTAATATTTATATATAATTTATTTATAAATAAAATGTATTTATATGAATATATCCTATTTTTTAAAAATAAGATAATTCTTGTGAATTATGTTGTTATCTTGAAATATATTTTTATATATAAAAGTTAAATTTTAAATTAAGATATAAAATATTTATTTATTATATAGCTAAAACGAATTTATATTAATAATTTTTCTATTTTTCTAAAATAAAATAATTATTAGTTGTCATGTTTTCCATAAGTTTAGGTGAGTTTTATTTACCATATTTTTAATATTTATATATAACTTCTTTATAAATAAAATGAATTTATATGAATGTATCATATTTTTAAAAAATAAGATAATTCTTGTGAATTATGTTGTTATCTTGAATATATTTTTATATATAAAACTTAATTTTAAATTAATATATAAAAAATATTTATTTATTATATAGCTAAAACGAATTTATATTAATAATTTTTCTATTTTTATAAATTAAAATAATTCTTATGTATTATGTTGTTATGTTGAAAATATATTCTCCTATTATGAAACTTAAAATTAAGATATAAAACTTATATTATGAATGATTAAATATAAATCATCAAATAAATTATTTGAAAAGTGAATTTGTTGATTTGTCTCCATAATCCTAGGTAATTTTGATCATTTATCAGAATTTCTCTAATTTGTTTATTATTTATTATATAATTAAGACTAATTTATATTAATAATATGATATTTTTAAAAATAATTTAATTCTTATGTATTAGCTGTTATCTTGAAAATATATTTTTCTATTATAAAACTGAAAATTAACATGTAAAAAATCTATACTATTATTTAAGAAGTGAATCTGATGTTTGTTGATTTGTCATATTTTCCACAATTTTAGGTAACTTTGATAATTTATCATAACTTATATAATTTTATATATATTTTATTATATATTTAGAACAAATTTATATTAATAGTATCAGATTCTTAGAAATTAAGATAAATCTTACTTATTAAGTTGATGTCTTGAAAATATATTTTTCTATTAGAAGTTTAAAATTAAGATATAAAAGTTGTAGGTTATTCTATAATTGAAATAAATTTACACTAATAATGTTATAATTTTATAAAATAAGTTAATTCTTATGTATTATGTTGTTATATTGAAAATATATTTTTATATTATATAATTTAAAAGTAAAATAAAAAAATTATCTATTAATAATTAAATATAAATCAGCACTCACAAAAATATTTACGAAGTGAATTTGCTAATTCATTAAGTTCTCCATGATTTAAGATAATTTTATTTATATGTCATAATTTTCATAATATTAGATAATTAAATTTTTTATCATATTATATTTTTAGAAAATAAATAACTTATGCATTATATTGTTATCTTGAAAATGTGTTTTTCTATTATAAAATTTAAAATTAAGATATAAAATTATAATTAAATATAAATTAATGAAAAATAATAGTATAAGTTATGCTGATTTTTAAATTAATGAAAAATCAACTAATAAATATTCATAAGAGAATTATGCCCGCAAGTGCGGGCAAAACACCTAGTATTAAAAATAGGTAATAATTCTTTTAAATTAACCAATGACTGACCAATCAAATCGTGATGCAGTCACTGAAATATGAAAAAAAAAAATTGGTTACCTGAAAAAGAAATAGTTATTTTCCCCTAAAAAATAGGTCTATATGAAACTCAATAGACAAATTCGGTTGTTCGTTGGAACTGGATGCAAATATCTTACTTTTTCAAGAAAATCATATATTAGAAATAGGTAATCTATTATATTAAAAGAGAAGTCATGACTCACTTCATGTGTGATATCTTAGTTTGGACCATCTTTAGAGTTTTATAAAATTTTACATAAAATTATAATATCTTTTCATATCTTTAATTTTTTGTTTGAAATACAAATAAATAGTTTTAAGAAAATTCTAACAAAATCTTTTAGAATCTTTTTCAAGATATAGTTTCAAAAATTATTTGATTAAAATCTTAATATCATAAAATATAATTAAAATTTTAATTCATTTTTAATTTATAAACAAAAAATTGAAATTATGTAAAATACTTTTAACAATATCACAAAATTTTGTTTATGTATTATGTAGGTCCAACTTAATTAATTTTTACATAGATTTTAAATTTAGAAATAAACAAAATATATAAATTAGTAATCTTACATAATAATTAAATTACTACAAAAATACAAATTTATAAATTTTATATTAATAATATTATAAGTTACATAAAAATGATTATAAATTGGATAGCATAAATAATCAAATTATATTTATTTATTGATAAATTTTATTATATAATTTCAAATATTTTCGTATTAAAATACCCGCACGGTTGTGCGGGTCGAAATCTAGTCTATTATATTAAAGGAGAAGTCACAACTTCTCTTCATGTGTAATTTTTTTAAAAGTGGACCATTCCTTAGAAAAATGGTAATCTTATCTTTTGTATTTGTATAATAAAATCTTAACAACCATATTTAATTTCCATTTTCATTCACTTAATACATAAGAACATCTTAAAATTAACAATACATTTATAAGAACATTTAAATATATGTTCAACGTTAAAAATATATATTCATAAAATAAATAACATATGTATATAAAACTGAAAGTAATACCCGCGCGGTTGCGCAGTAAAGATCTAGTAATTCTTTTAAATCAACCAATGCCTGACAAATCAAATCGTGATGCAGTCACTCACATATGAAATAAAAAGAAAATTGGTTACCTGAAAAACAAATAGTTATTTTACCCTAAAAATAGGTCTATATGAAAGTCAATAGACAAATTCGGTTGTTCGTTGCATGTATATGCGTTTCTACGTCTGTATCTATATAGAAGTCAACAGTTGTATCATATAAAGAGAATATCAAAATCGTGGTTAAAATATCAAGTCAATAATATTCTTCACAACACTGATCATGTGTGTTTTCAACCATGAAATACAATTCCATGTACAACAATTTCATATTTCTGAAGTTGCTTAAGAACATGCATCTCGCATCCGATAAAGACTATGAAAAGTACAAGAAAATATCTCATATATAATCTACGAGCAACAACCATAGTTTCATATATTAACAAAGTTCAGGTCATCATAATATAACCTTTGTTCTGGTCAAAAATTACAACCAAGAGGTTCTCTATTAAGATGAAACTACAAGATCTCTCCCTCCTCAAGATCGTCGATTCTCATAGCATCGGAAATTACCGAGTCATCCTCGTCCGAATCATCTTCATCGTTTATTAGAAACAGACCCAACTCAGGTAACCAAGTTCTTGTCGGATCACAGCTACCACAGAGGTTAAGCATATTCTCGTTAAACTTCGAGGCGTTATTCTCTTCAAAGTCAACTTCTTGGACCATCTGTCAAAAACATAATCGTGGTTTCTTCGATTTGCTAAAATGGGTTTTTAAGAAACTGTAAAAAGGGGTTCCTAAAATTCTTAAAAATACCATTTCTAGCTCGAGCCGTTCTCTCTCACGTTTCTCTTTCACCTCGGTTTCTTCCCTCATTCTTGCAGCAAGCTTAGCGGCTGCAATCTCTGCTTCAATTCTAGCTTTCTCTGCAAAAAATTTTAAACGTCAACAAGTGATAAGACCGAAAAGTTTAAGCGTTTTCTTAATTCCATTAGAACGTGTAATATAGTGTACCTTCACGTTGAGTTTTCTCCATCTCTTCCTTTTCTATCTGTATCCTAATCAGATCAGATTTGTTACTCTGCGAACAACACAGCAACTTTCAGTAAAGCAAAAGCTGTGAAAATCTCTAATTTTGTGATCGGAATCAACAAAGTAATGATGATACCTTGTCAAGGACTTTTCTGTGTTTAGCTTTCAGGATGGTCTCTGCAAACTGACACTTGAGTATTGCAGCACGAATAGCCTTCTCAGGTGGCAACGGAGGCATAGGAGGTAATGGCTTTTTCAACTCTGTAGAATCAGAGAGAGATCCTAAGAAACCATACTATAGGAAGCCCATAGACCATAAGAGAGGAATGATAACTTGCCATTATCCAAAGGTGTATCAAGCTGAGAACTGACACAATCACTCTTTGAGCTTATAGACCCTAAAAAGAAACAAAACAAGTATAAAATGTTACAAAAGTAGCAGAAACAGATTTAAGAGGCGTTTAAATGAAACAAAAAAGGGAAACGAAAGAGCTTTAAATTCCTCACCATTGGAATGTGGATCTGACTCGCTCGCCTGTGAACATGAATTCTCCTTTACCAGATAATCCTGTTTTCAAAAGAGTATCAAAATAAGAATTCTTTTGCCAATGACAAGAACAAGAGGAGAATCAAACTCATCAAAAATCAGGCAATAATCTGGTTATACCGTCAATGTAGAAACTTCACTTCCAGATGAGTTACAAGACTTGAGGCATATGCAAGTTATCCTACCACATGAACTACATTTGCAGGTTGAAGTTGGAGTTGAACCTGCATAATATGCATACAGTTATATACACTACTGAGAAGCCACTTAATAGTAAAGTAAAATTTCCTGACGTAGTACCTTTGCTTGGGTTTTCCACAGTCGAACCAAGGCCCTTCTCGAACTTCTTAATCCTCAACTGAAAACATCAAACATATGTCAATCGTATCAGTAAAAAAAGCAACCATTATCACACTAACAAGCCATGCATTACGTTTATATATCATACCTTTGTTGCTAAAGCTGTCGGTGTGACAACAGGAGTATCCTTTTTGCTCAGCTTTGTCACTGGCTTTAACAAAAGAGGAACCTTTTGAGACTTCTCTTTCAATGGTCTTGGCAATTCCACAGAGAGCCTCCCAGAGGAAGCTGATGTTTCAGGGCTGCTATGTCTTATACAACCAACTTCAACTGGTTGCCTTCGAGAATCTTCTGAAACTTTTTTCTTCTTAAGAGATTCCCATCTAACCTCAAAACTCTCCAGAAGCTCCCTCGCCACGACGTGAACAGAATTCTCCGGAGGATTATACCTCAACGCATTGTTAAAAGTCAACCTGACATCCGCAGCAAACTCATCCGCACTGCTGTACACATTCTTCAAAAGCTTGGAACTGATAGTGCCTAGATCCATGGGCTTCGATATCACAGAGAAGTAATCAGGAATGTTCATCTTAACAGGATCCACAGGCTCCCTAAACAGCCACCCAAACTCGTGTGCCAACAATGATTTCAAGAGGGTGAGACACTGACTAGACAAAACACGGTTCAGCTTCTGCTTCTTGTTAACTTGAACCTCCTCTAGCTCGTCAGGTCCACGCTTCCTTGACTGATTCAAGGGTTTCATTACACCTTCTTCTTCTTCAGAAATAGGTTTCTCAGTGCTCTTAGCGTTAAACGTTTGGAAGGCTTTGACAGAGCCTTCAGGTCCAAACTTTATCCTCAGTTTGGTTATTCCAACCATTGTTTCTTTAGTCGAAAACACCTGAACACATAAAAGCAAACAAGTTTCAGAATCGAGCGCTCGAGAAATTAGGGTTTCGAAAATTAGGGCTTATGCGTCAAAAACGATCTAACTGATTCAACAAATAGATACCCAAACGTATTCTGATTGAATCCTTACTAATCTAGGTCGAAAAAATTCACGGAAGAACGAAACTAATTAGGGTTTTTAGAAATCGATACGATTGCGATGGAAAGAGATGAAACAATACGCTTCGGAACGGAATTTTAGGGCGAATCTGAGAAGAACAATGAAACGAGGGAGAGAGCCGAAGAAGATTATACCTGGGTAGGGAATTGATCGATCGAACGAACGAGGGAGCGATTTTGAGTGAGAACAGTCGGCGTTAAGCAGAGTGATGAAAGAACAATAAAAAACGGCGAAGTAACTTTCTCTTTTCTTTTTTCCTTAGAAGTGGGGCTTTTATAGGCTGGATTAAAAAAAACGACCTGTTTAGTTAACGCCCTTAATCTTCTACATACATAGGAAAACACTTAACTAACACAAATCCCTTAACCCACAAATTTTTATTTTTGGGGAAATATCTATTGACTTCTCTTCATTGTGATATTTTTTAAAATAGACCATTCCTAGGAAATAAGGTTTCATTTATATCTTAATAACACTAGGTTCATAGCTCCGCGCAAGCGCGGAGCCGGAGACAGTGATGATGCGTTATGATGTTTTATAGATGGGATTTTGTCATTTTTTTGGACATTTTTTTGTTTGGGGTTTAACTGAAAACCCCATTGAATTTAGTTGGTATATGAATGAGTGAAAATTCATATGCTTTGAAATATTCATATATTATTTTAATAATGATTTTCTCGAATATTTGTGTTATTAGTGCTTTTATGTCTAGGATGGGTGATTTATTATGTTGTTATTGTCTAATTTGTAGGTTGGTAGTATATTATTGTTAAATAGTGAATTAGCATTTTAAAAATAATTAAGATTTTATTAAATTATACAAAGAAATATAGTTTAATGGATTGAAGAGAAAAAGATGAAACATGTTTGTTAAGGGGTTGTGTGGAATGTTTAGAGATCAATATTTATTAGTGAGTAAAGACCTGTTTTTATTTACAGATAAGAGTGTTTGACGAACTTATATGTGTTCGTATTTCTACATTTTTTTACGAATTAATTGGATCTTAATGTTATTAGTGAGTTAATAACCATATGTAACCAAATATAGGTATTTGTTACTATACAACTATAATATGGGAACGAAGAAGAAATAATTTTGTTATTCGAAAAGAAATATAGTTTGTTGTTTTCAATGTGCCATGACATGTTTTGAAAAT
>CAKOAT010094266.1:82716-93373 GCA_932364175.1 Eruca vesicaria subsp. sativa
TGTCTCCATCGCATTCCTTACTCAGTGAACCTCTGTTGATTCGGTGTTCTCGGAACCTGCAATAAGAAGGTTTGAATTTGTTGTATGACTTTATTTCTATTATTATTAGTTTCGTTTACTAAAACCCATACTGAATGATTTGAGGTTCTATATGTTAATTTGGTTGGTATGGCTTATGTTTACTTTAACATGACAGAGATACTTGAAGGCTGCATGCCGGATGCCGGTGACGCTAGTTTTAGGAACTGGAGAAGGAGAGAGAGACATTTTCTAGAAGATTGTTAAAGTTACAAGGAATAGATAAGTTTTGTGGAGATGCACATAGGGTTCGTCAAAGATGAGAATCATATATATATGATTTACAGAGGGGCTACAAATCAGGAACATTTATGATCAAGCGATGTAAGATGGGGAGATGAAAAGTTCACCGGTGGAAAAAATAGATTACGAACAGACACACGACCCAACTCTATAACTCAGACCTGTATGAGACGATGGTGAAAGGAATCTTAACTCATTTTAAACATTAACGGTTTACAATATGGGAAAACTGTAACTGTTGTAAACTTGAAGATTTTCTTCATATAATATGATGAAGCCCAATTAAAAATGAAACTCATAATACACTTCCAGGCCCGAACTTTAAAGGAGGCCATAGATGCAAAAGCTTCCGGCTATAAATATATTAGTTTCGGCCATCAATGTACAAGTTATCTTGTAGTTTAGTGGTATGAATGTTAGTGTTTGTTTCTTAATAACCCGGGTTCGAATCATATGTTTGACATTTTTCACATTTTTAAAGTGGGACCCACCTAATGCTGATGTGGCGCGTTGAGGAGTCTTGAAACTCATCTATTATAATATAGATTTACATAACTTAATTACAATATCTTTTGATATCTTTACTTTTATTTGAAATAAAATAACTATTGTAAAGAGAATTCTAACCAAATCTTTTATAAATATACTAGATTTATTAAATGAATAGATGTCAAGTCATTGTAATTAAAAAAGGACACAAGTGAACTTTACTCACAAGTAAAGTCAAATTAAATAGGAAGAGCAAAATGTTTTTATTATCTTTGTGTTTTACTTTAACATTGAAATATGTCAATTGTTTTTATTATTTTGTGTTAAAAAACATAAATTATAATCTTATATAATAGACTTACTTAAAGCAATGACTTATAAGTGGTATAAATTAAACAAAAAAAATCACATATAAAATAAGTCATGAAATCAATATTCTTTGTGTACAATGTAAAATGCTTTTTGAAAATTAATCAATTTAAAATGTTATTATTATTATTAAATATAATTAAAAGATTTATATAATTTCCTTTTTATTTATAATAAAAATAAATTAAAATTTAATTACTAATTATGTTTAATGATAATTAATATGGAAATTAACTAATTTTAAAATAAAATTTTAAAAGATTCTAAAAAGATTTTAAATTATTTTTGTTAGAATATTCTTTAAAATATTTTTTTTGTATTTCAAATAAAAATAAAGATATTAAAAGATATTAACTAAACTATATAATATATGATAAATTATATAAAGATGGTTTAAATTAAAAAATCACACATAAAAAAATTCATGATTACTATTTTAATAGTATATATGCGAAAATTAGATATCAAATCAGTTAACTTAAATTTAAATATCATAATATATTTAAAAATTAATTTTGGACTATCTACTACAAATTCATCACATTTAATCATCCTATCATTAATGTTAACATTAAGCTTATCTTAAACCTCATATTATCAACATATCTCAGTAGATATATGATCGTTTAACTATACAAAATAACGTCACCATGATCATATATTTACAAGACTTTCATAACATCAATTTTTTTTCATACACTTGCTTTAAGTCACAATTCATGTCTCTTTGTCATTTTCCGGTGTATATATTTCTTGGGTTATTAGCCTTTAACATTTTTTTTCCATAAAATGCTTTATCCATACTTATACCATGATGTGCCTCAACTCATCAACCATTGGGCATCATTTTGTCCACGCATTAATGTATTGCTCTGATTAATATATATATCCTTACTATTTATTGTTGTAAAAGAAAGTTAAATAATGAATTAACTTTTATACCGGTAGCCTTAAACATGAACATTGATATTTTTGTAAATTTTTCTTTTTTTAAACCCAACACAGTAAGCATTTGGAGAAGATGAAAATGTTGTCATATTAATTATTAACAAGAATAATAGAGTCGGATATTAAAAATCATATAAATTAATAAAATATATTAATTATTAACAAGACTACTAAATCGGATATTAAAATTCATATAAATATCTAATCTATTAAAACTGAAGTACATTTTATACTTAACCCTTAGTTTTTCTCAATAATTACCACTGATTGCCACTGATTCTTTAACCTAAAAATTAAATCTACTCCCATTAATTAAATCTGCTGGGGATATTCACTACTAGATATCGTTGGAGCCCATTATTTACAAATAACAATAATTATTTGGGCCGAAATATAATCGTATCTATAAAACATATTTCTACTTCATAGTCCATATGCAGATATCTTATGATTATGAGAACAATTTTGACTTATTATTATGATACTTACACGTTGACCCTGAGACACAATATATAACTTATGATATTGATGACTTCCTATATGTATATTACAAATATAATTTCATGTGTAATGTACCATATCATTATATAATGGTATAATGTACTCTTCGAACGACAACTGGTCCACTTTTGGTCTTTATGTATTTATATCATTCGGTTAAAGTAACCAATCGATTCTGTTTTTGTAATCATTCATTTAAACATACATGGAATTTTTGAAAATAAACTAAATCTTTAACCAATCAGCCAAAAATCTTGCAAATATGTAAAGAAGAGTCACGTGTCAAATAAGTTTTGACAATCAAATATGTAAACAACATATTACAGAAATAGTCAACCAATTGAAAATCAAATCACTAACGTATATTTGATTACTCATAATAAATTTCAATTTCCGTAAAGGAAAAAATTCCTAATAACTTCCTAAAATTTAGATAACCACTAATTTCACAACTAGTATACATTCCGTGAGTCACACTTTAGGATTGCATCCCATGATGTCTAACTGCTCTGCTATAGACAAAATTCAAATATATTTTGGATAGGAATATTCTAATTTATATGGGCTATAATCTCGCATATATATAGCAGAATTAAGTAAAATATTTAATATCTTCCCGATCAAAAAAGTAACTAAGAAAGCCTGAAAATATCAAAATTTTGCTCATACTATCTATCATTATTACTAGAAATTATGTAATTTAAAATCAAAACTAAACTAATAATACAGTATTATCACTAGAAATTATTTAATTTAAAATCAAAACTAATCATTAATTATATCTAAACGAAAATTTACCTTTCAAAAGTACTAAAATTTGGAATATAATAGAATAGTTTATTCGATTTTTAATGCTAGAAAATCACAACTAACAAACTTTTTAATAGCTTGACCACACATTCATGTATTTTTTGTAAGTTAATGTTAAGGAAATATATTAGAATATAAGGATCTACATGTAAATACATAAGTCTATAGTTTAACCTACTAGTATTGCTGTATAAATACCTTCTACACTTCTAATAGTATTCATTCAGCCTATTATCCATAGTTAATATTTATTTTATATAAATAGTGGTATATATTTTTAATATGCACCTATATTAAATAATTATTTAATATGTCATTTTTAAATATAATAATTGTATGGTTTACATTGAGTAGTTTTTTTCTAATCCTTAACTGTACCATCCATATTTCTTATCATATATTCACGGTTTGGATTTGTATTGGACTGCTATTCATATGAAAATATGTTGAAAATTTGATTTATACTTTACAACTTAGATGAATATAATTTCATATTTATGAAAATAAAGTAGGTTAACCCATTAATTTAGTAACTTTGAGAGAACAACCGACAAATGACTTATTATAGTTATATATGGTTTTCATGCATTATATTGTTTTTTGATTAATTATATATGTTTATAAATAATTAATATTTAATTTAAAAATTATTAAAAAGTTGAGACATAGAATAAATAGATAAGTATGTGTACTATGATGTAAAGATAAATATCTCTGTTATGAGTATTTACATATTATATATTTGAGATTATGTGGTGAGTTGGTTGTCTATATTTTAGACATGTAAACATATAGTGTCTTTCAATATAATATCAGTTAATTAAAATAAAAAATTACTTATATTAATTAGTTTGAAAAAAATATAAAATTCTTAGTGAATAATCAAATTATTAATTAGTTAGAATAGAGAATTAGGTAAATTTTATGTTTGTTTTATACGACAAAAAAATTAACTAATGCTGAAATATAAGAGTAATTAATATTAATGATAAAATTTGTAATCCAATACTTGAAAAGAAGATTAATAAATATTTACATAATTATTATGGCAAAAAATTAATGAAATAGTTAGGATGAGTGAAAAAGAAAAATAAATATAATAATAAAACACTTTAAATTTGGTAAATTGTTTTGTATTTATATTTTAATAGAATAGATATGGCTTGTACCCTACCTTTCCTAACAAGCTATATATATCTTTTTCCAAATAACATGAAAACCATATCATTGTAAGAAGATCCTCAAAAATGTCTACGATGACCACTTTTACTTCTCTCGCAAAATTTAGGCTTTTTTAATAATAATTGGCAAGTGCAAGTTAAGTGATTACATTCTTGGAAGAAGAATACGTCTTTTGGAAATACCTTTGAAATGGGTTTAGCTGCTTTAACAATTAACTTCTAACTTTTCAATATGAATACTTTTAACTTGATTTTTTTTTCTAAAAAAATGATTGAACTTTACATTTAACTTTAAAACAAAATATTTATAATACAATTTAATAAAATCCACAAATATACTTAAAACTCTAATATTATAATGTTTATTTTACCAAATAACCTAAATAAAAGCACAATATAAAAACCCATTAAAACATAGTCTTATATTTTATAAGTGAAAGATAATCACATTGAACAAGAGACACCAATATCAATCCTGAATAAGATATGAATCTATAACATAACAAGCATAAAAGAAAAAATATTGCATTTCAAAAGTTTAAAACATATGATTATAGAAAACAAACACCTGCGCGGACGCGCGGGTCAAAAGCTAGTTGTTTTTAAAATTCAAACAATTTTGTTGATTTTTTAAAATGATCTCAACTTTTAAAGTTTTATGTAAATATTTTCATATATTCTATTAAAACCGAAGCCATGGTTTTTTTTAGTGTGTGATATTTTACTTGGACCTTCCCTTTCAAATTTATAAATGTAATTCTTTAAGACTAATAATATAAAATCTTTGTAACTATTTGAATCAAAATATCTTCTGAGATCTTTTGATATCTTTCATTTTTAAAATTCTAATAAATTCATTAATTTTATTTAATAATAAAATATTCTTATTCCTTAATATAAAATAATTTTATCATATTTTTTATTTATTTTATAATCACAATCTAACATATTAACAAGGTATATTAATATATTTTGTTTTCATAGATATCTAAACTATTAAAACTGAAGTACATTTGATAATTAACCCTGGTTTTTCCTAAATAATTATCTTAGAATGCCACTGACATTTAATCTACACATTCATTAACTATTATTAGGCTTCCACGTTATGTTAAAAGAGTGAATAACAAGCCCATTAAGATTTGCTTACACAATACAATTTGTATTTCTTAAACCAATCAAATGTGTTTCATCTTTCGTAACTTTTCATATCTTTTATATATATTTATAAACCAAATAACTATATCAGTGTAATTGGCGAGAACATGATCAGTACATTTGATTATATGTGTAACATGAAATATATACAATTTTGAAACATTCATTTTAATATATAGTAATTGGACATTTGATTTCGAAATTTAATTCTTTTAAACAGAAAAATTAGTGAATACATATTTTCTATCGATTTAGTTGGACATATAATAAAATAAAAACTACAAATTTCCTATCGATTTTGTATATTCAAAGCCTTTGAAACTGTTCGTAGATCCACCAAATATTCCTAAAATCATTGAGCATCTTATTAATTTAACATAACAAGCTCCTAAATTAAAGTTATCACATTAATAACAATAATATTTACTTGCTAACTGGAACTTTGATTTTTTTTTTCCTATTATACAGAACCTTTTTTCAACCAACACGTGAAATCCCACTTTGTAGTTAATATGTTTCTTATTTATCTATAATCGTTAAAATATATTGGCCCTCTTTAAAATATGTTATATATATATATATATATTGAACCAAACTGATTATTTTAAAAAAAGATATAATAACTAAGGTAAAACTCGCCTTACGGGCGGATAAACACTTTTATAAGTAATTGAAAAGAATTTCAATTTCTAATAAACATTTGATATTTTCAATTATTTTTTGTGTCTATTTAGCGCTAACATTTTTAGTAAAATTGTGAGAGGTATGAATATTAAAAAGTAACAATGTATTTAAAGAAATAACAATCGTATTGTGTGAATAGTTTAATATATATAAATTATTCCGGAGATTATTTATTCTTAAAGGACAACATGTTTATGACCATACAAATTCATAGGTTTCGAGCTAATAAAATTAAATACAAAAAAAATACTTATTTACTAAAGTTTTATGATAATAGTGTTCATGTTTTATTGGAAGAGATAAGAAAAAAGTGCTAACTTGAATTCAAACCCAAGTGGCATGTTTTCTTATTTTCTATTATTTTCAGGGTTTTAAAGGTTTTACTAAAAATTAACAAAATACAATAAACTAAGTTTTGTTTTTGTCACTGAGATTTTTCTAAAAGTTTACATACAGTATTACTTCTTTTTCCATTTAACAATAGTTTAAAATAAAAACATTAATAGTTAAAAAGCTGTTATTTTTTTAAAACATAGTATTTAATTAATAAATTTTATTAATTATCAAAAACATACATTATTTGATTGGTCACATTATATCCAGTAAATGTATAAGTTACATAGATGTATATATATTTTGAAACAAAAAAAATTTCTAATACTATTTACAATAAAAAAACGGAAGGAGTAGTAAACAGTTTTAATGAAAATACATTATTTTTTTTTTTCTTAATAAATACAGAATTTAAGAAGAAACTATAGTTTGCAAAAGAAATAAATCTAAACTATTAAAGGGGAAGTACAAAAAAGAAATAAACCTTAGTTTTCCTCAAAAATTACAATAGAATGCCACTGTAATAAGACATTGTAGTTTTACTCTTATATGGGCTTCAATATAGATTTAAGGTTCACTAATTTTAAATCAAAACCAAATTGTCCAATTCAGTTTTAAAAATGACATATGTTAATAAAATTGCTAGAGTTCTTACTTTGTGAATATATTTAATTATTGTTATCTAAATAATTTATTAGTTAACACTAATCACACTGAACAAGACACACTAATGTCAATGAATCTATAACATAAAAGGCATAAACAATTAAATTCATAGCATTTTCAAAAGTTGAAAATATATGATTACGTAAAACAAACACCCGCGCGGGCGCACAGGTCAAAAACTAGTATACATTATTTGAGAATTGATTTTTTTCACATGTTTTCTCTACAATCATTTTCAGAAAAATAATATGACATGGCTACTAAAACTGATGACATGACTTATAGCTTAATATGACACTAGACCATGACCCGCCCGACTGGGCGAGTGTTTTGTTTTCTTTTAATTTTTAGGTTTATACTAAATAATGTATTTTTGTAATAGTTACATGTAATTCATTGAGTTTTTTTTGTGTGTTTGTAATAGCAAAAAAAAACTATATAATAACTTCCTTGTATATTATTAATTTCCTTGTATATTATTATTTTGGTTCGGCTTCCTTATTAATTTGGTTCATATGGTTTTGGATATTTGTTAAAAACTTCAGAATCATCCATTGGTATCTAAACACGTTTACCAAGCTGTACGTGAAGAAGTGTGGAGAGTAAAGTTCTTAATAATATTATTCTTGATGATATTTAATTAATAGAAGTGCAGGTGGATGAGAATGATTTTATAACTGAAAGATAGTATTACGCAAATTTCGTAACAACATTATGCATGTTACAGTCTTATAATAGGAAGAGAATTTTATATATATATATATATATATATATATATATATATATATATATATATATATATATATATATATATATATATAATTATGGTGGACGTGCTGTAGTTAAGAAAGTGAAGTTTTTGTTTCCGGTTTTGAAGGAAAAATCAGATTGACAAAACATGCATTTAATTATCGGAAAAGACAAGCATATTCTTAGGAATGATAATTAATAGTTTCTGTGGTATTCCATTGTAAATAACACTGAAAATTAAGGGGCATTTCAGTAGGGTACTTCTATTTTAATAATAGAGATACAAAAATATGATAAATTAGTTATAAAATTTCTAAGAAAAAGCCTGATGTTTAAATTATATAAAAATTTTAATATATAAAACATTTGGATTGAAATTTGTAAAATAAAAAAGAAGTATCAGTTAAATGGTTACAAATTACTTATAGTTTTAATTTTGACAGAAGAATACCGAAAAGTTTGCTGTTTGATCCGCGAAAGTGTTTGTTTTTATATATTTTATAAGTGATAATATATATTTCTAAATTTACCCGTTTGAATAATTGTTTAAAATGAAATTTTAAACACACAATTTTATAGTTTATATTGAGTAATTTTATTTTATCTTATAAACTATCATTGTGTCATACTTATTTTAAAAATATGACTCGTATATGTGCACAAATGTTTTTATTTTATTTTTATGGATCAAAATTTTATGATAATGTATAACTAAACTGTTTTATCTACTATTTAAAATATATGGTCCTATATATTTCTACTTTTTAACTTTTATTATTCTGAATTTACCTTGAACTATTATTTATATAAAAATATACATAACATGATATGTTTATATTAATCTTATTATTATATATTATATAAATGTTTCTTTTTGTGACTTTTATTTTAGTTACTACTTATAAATAATAAAAATATAATTATATATCTTTGAAAAAATATTGTTCATTAACTATTTAAAGATATGTAGATAATTAATAAGAAAAAAAATCCTAAAAGGTAGGTTAATTAATATTGGAATTAATTATTATGTATATGGAATTAGTAAAACAATTTCTATATAATTTATTTATTTAATTACGAAAGGTATATATTAAAATAATTATTTTCATTAATTATTGTTGCCATAATTAATTTTAGTTAAAATTTGATTTTAGAAATGCATTAATTAAAGTGAAAAGACAAAGAATCCTATAAGGTAGGGTAATTAATAACTTCAGTGGTATAACATTGTAAATAATTAGAAAAATTCAGGGATATTTTATATGTGTAGTTTTCTTTTAATAATATAGATGGATAATTACATTTAAGGTTAATTTATATTTTTAGTAAACATTTTAAAATATGGTAATAACTCATATATTACATTTAGTGTCGATTTATATTTTCGTAATCTTTTTAAAATACGATAATAATTAACAAATCATCATTAAATAAATATATATATATATATATATATATATATATTCAGATATTGTATGACAAATATGGTAATAACTCATATATTACATTTAGTGTCAATTTCTATTTTTGGATTTTTAATAGAATATGGTAATAACTGATAAATCAATATATTCAAATATGTCATTATAATTTCTAAATATCATTTAATTATATATTTCAAAAATGTATATAATTATTTTAGAAAGTTATAAAAATTGAAGCGCAAATTATTAGTTTTTTATATATCTACAAATTTTTTAAATATTTTTAAGTTTCATTTTTGATAATTATGCAATTTTTTACAAATTTATTAAATATATATAATTAAAATAAATAGATAGAAAATCTATCTAATATTATAATTTTAAATATATACATGCATATTCTTAAATATAATTTAAGATAAAAAAAATATTTTTATCATAATTTTTATGTTTAACTTAATCAAATTTATATTAAAATATTGATAGGAAAAAGAAAATTTTCAATATTAATAAAATTTTATTTTAAATATAATTTATATTTATCTGCTAAAAAATATTTTAAATATTTTCATTGCACATGGTGCAGAAAAACACCTAGTTATATTATATTAAAATAATATAATATGTTCTCAAAACGGGTTAACATACTACACTATATAATACATGTATACAAATTAATATATCTCAAATATATATATATATATATATATATACAACAATATATCATCCGAATTAATAAGCATAAATAATGTTGGGGTCAAAATCGGTACGACGGAATCAATAGCCAAAATTCCCCGCAAACGCGTAAACGCAACAGTTTTATGAATCTCGAGAATCGCTTTATAAAACTAGAGAATCGTTTTATAAAACTCGAGAATCATTTTATAAAACTTGAGATCGTTTTATAAAACTCGAGAGATCGTTTTATAAGAACTCGAGAGATCGTTTTATAAAACTCGAGAGATCGTTTTATAAAACTCGAGAGATCGTTTTATAAGAACTCGAAGATCGTTTTATAAA
>CAKOAT010094377.1:0-88736 GCA_932364175.1 Eruca vesicaria subsp. sativa
TTCATAATCAATTCAAAACACTTAACAAGGTTTATACAAGTCTTATTCAATCCGTAAATCGCTGTTTTCGGTTCCGAAACCATGTTTCCTCGGAATTTCCTCGGAAATTTCCGAGGAATTTCCGACGAGTGCTAGTGTTCCTCGGAATTTCCTCAGAAGTTACCGAGGAAATTCCGTGGAATGCTTGTTTTCCTCGGAATTTCCTCGGAAATTTCTGAGAAAAATTCCGAGGGAATGAAACCCTGATATCAAATCCCTAAAATTCGATTATTACATTGACTTTTTCCGAGGAAATTCCGAGGAAAATCAACACTTCCTCAGAATTTCCTTGATTTTCCTCAGAATTTCCTCGGAATTTAGTCAAATCCCCCAACGGCTATCTAACGGATATAATATATCCTCGGATTATCGTCGGTTTTGTCCGAGGAACACATGTTCCCCGGAATTTCTTCGGAAATTTCCGATAGAACAGACGTTTCTCAGAATTTCCTCGGAATAATCCGAGGAAATTCCGAGGAAACCCAAAATTTTTGGTTCCTCGGAATTTCCTCAGAATTGCCACGGAATATTCCGAGGAACTCATTTTCCCTCGGAATTTCCCTCAGTATATCGATGTTTTCTTGTAGTGCTTGCAAATAAATACATTTACGTTTCTGAGACAAATATGTTACAGTGGCACAATTTTTACCATTAGTGTTGTGGTAAACATTAATTTAAAGATCCTCAAGCATGAGTATCGTATAAAAACGCAGAATCGTAGGCAATCGAGAAACCATATCTACGTTGGAAACATGTACACGTATATGTATATTAAACACGAACGTATATAAAAAAAAACCGATGCATAAGTTATGGGTTGTCGCATTAACTCACGAGTCACAAATTTTGGCCATAAAGTCTCAAATTGTGGTTTAGGAGGGTCTCACGTGAACTATCTTCGTGGCTCCGAGAGAACATTGCTAATCATTTTCGTTTCTTCTGTTTCTGTCTTCTTCTAACGTGCGTTTATCAACCCTTTTTGATCATTTATTAACCTTTTTCTTCAGTTGCCCGTTGTTTTCACATGCCACTTCCTCAAAAAATGGCCTTGGCCACATCATTGGTCCTCCATCCTTACGTAACTGCATACTAGTCCATGCATTTTGCAGTTGTAAGTATTTCACAACCAATTGTAAAGACAATAAAAAATATCTCCATCACCTTAAACCTTTTTTCGCAAAAAAGTTTTCCATCATCTTGAACTTTATGTTTCAAAAAAAAAAAATCATCTTGAACTGTAGATAGCAAAATGTAGTTCGTTTTCTCAAAATATTAAATTTAATTTTGTAAATAAAAACACTAGAAATCTTAAAGATATATGCTATGCATGTTTTACACCAACATTAACAAAAGTCTACTTTCTAAATATCAGTTAATTGATCTAACACTAAACTACACACGGATGTCTTGATCTTCGGATCGGTTCCTCTTAGATCCGAGTTTTTCAGATTCTAAAGTTTTGACCCAATTAGGTATATGAAAAATTCTTCTTCGGGTTTATTTCTCGCAGATCAGAATTGGTTTAGATCTATAATTAAAATGTATGTAAAATAAATATAAATTTGGGTCAATATTAGGTTCATATCGATTTAGATATTTAGGATCCGAAATTCATCAAAATTATATGTCATATTTATCTAAAAATTTTCAAAATAACCAAAAATACACTATTAGTAACCAAAATTAAAAATTTACGAAAAATAACCAAAATTAAAATATTTTTAAACTATAAATTTGACATTTAAACTTTTCCATTTCTTTAAAAATATTAAAAAATAATGAAGATTGTTAACATAAAGACAATTCAACTAAATCATAAACTAAAATATAGAAACTAGAACATATGAAATCATAGTTCTGAATATTTATTTTTTTAAATCGGGTATTATTCGGTTCTAATCTAGTGGGATTTTTTTTGAAACAGTTTTTTTCGATTCCGGTTCTTTCGGTTAGAGAAATTTGGGATCCAACCAAATGCTTATAAATTGTTGATTCTGTTGTGGATCGGATGTTTTTGGATCGATTCCAGTTGGAATTTCCAGATACATCTAATATGTTCAGGTCTACACTAAACCGAATATGTTACATCATATAAGTTGAATTCTAAATTTAAAATAATCATTAAATTTTTTTATGAAAATAAATACTAAATCCGAAATCTTATAAAACAAGCGTCCATTTCTGAAGCTTTTAATTATTTTTTGATGATTTTTCTTAATTGTAGAGCCGAAAACATTAGTTAGAATATAAATAAAACTATATGTTACCTACATAATTGGGCACACAACTAGAATATGAATGAAAACATTGGTAGATATGCATCATATTCCAAAAATTAAAATCTGTCCCAGTTTTGTAAAACGTGAATGATCGAAGAAATTATCAGTACGACAAATTGTCAAGCTAGAAAATTAATATACTCTTTTATAAAACAACAGCTTTTTTCAAAAAAAAAAAAAAGAACTGAAAATAGTAATTATTTTAAATTCTAAATTTAGCATTTTTTGCATTAGAAAAATCCGGGGGTTTATCTTGCAATTTTGCATAATTTGTTCCTTACTTTTAATATATGCAGACAGCCTGTGTCTATATCTATATATATGTGGAGCTTCTTCCTCTTAGAAACTCAAAAAGTATATTCTCCAGATTTTACACAGTTTAAGCAAATTAGAAGAAGCTGATGGGTAACCACACAGACGCCAGAAACATTGGCCACCGGGAAGTCACGGCGGCAGAGATGGAGTCTCTAGCCAGCTTTTGCGAAGCTGTCTTGCCTCCCGTGCCGCATCCTGAAGAACTTCTCGGCGAAGATGATCACCACCGGAATAGAGAGGCTCTCCGGACGTTTTACTCATCTTGTGGGTCTCAGACTCCCGTGGCTCGCCAGGTACACACACTTTCTCTTGTTTCTTGATCAATAGCTCAAATGGTCAAAGTTTTGAATTTTTAATATTAAACCATAGGTTAAACGCATTTTTATATAAAGTAAGAATATATGTATATTATTGAAATATAAAATATATTTTTTTTTCAGTTTTTAGAAGATGTTCTTGCAAGATTTAGACACAACCAGTAAACGCTAAAGATTCATCTTCATTTTTGTTTGGTGTTATTTAATCATTTGTGTAAAAGTCGAAGACTTCTGTTGTTGGATGCAGACCATTGACTTGATCATTAAACGAGGGACGATGGAAGCTTATCTTGCAACGAGACTAGTCTTGTTCCTGCTTGCTACTCGGCTTGGGACGTTACTCATTTGTGGATCAGAGTGTTTGGTCTCGAGCTGGCCTTTTGTCGAAAAATTCAGCGAGCTCTCGGTGGAGAAGAGGGAAAGAGTACTTCAGAAACAATTCAGAAACTGGTTCTTCACTCCTATTAGAGCTGCCTTCGTCTATATCAAAGTCGCATTCCTCTTCTGTTTCTTCTCTAGGGTATGTTTCAGATCCTCTGTTTTTTCCATTACATGATTTGTCTGAGTCACAAAGATCACGTATATTTATTTGATAGTTGTGTTGGGAGCGGTTTTAGGCGTAGTGGAGATGAAACATTCGCCTTAACTTCAATTTCTTTATTTATTTTTCTTTAAAACTATATAAATGGATATTGTGATCCAAATTTTAAAGTGGAAAATTTTATATAAATTTACCTTAAAATGTTTATGATCCTTAAAATTCAGGACGGACATGGTCACTTGTGTTCAGTTTGGATTAGCCAATCTTAAGTCCATCAAGATAAACAAGAAGTTCCAAAAATCTGAAAACACTTTACCTAAACCTAACCAAACGGATTTACATGAGCTTATCTTTTACTTTTACACTTTGTTTATATACACATAATCCAAAAAGCCTGAAACTAATCCTCACCAAACTGATATATACTAAAAATTATCTTCACTTTGGTTTACTATACATAATACAAAAAGAACCTAAAATTCAGGAATAAATACCAAATACATAGTTTCATATGATTTTACTCTATAGTTTTACTTGTTATCATCTTCAATATTTACTGAATGTACCGTTGATTTTGTGTAGGTTAGTCCAAACGGAGAGAACCCTGCATGGGAAGCCATAGGTTACCGAGTAAACCTAGACGAGAACAAACCTTCTGAAACTCAAAAAGAAAGACCTCTTGAGAAAGGCATGGTGGAGACCATGAAAGAAACAGAGCAAACTCTCCTCGAATCACTTGCTCAAAAGGGACTAGAAGCAGACCACGACAAGGACCACGACGCGATCAGGATCAAATGCGACGCTGTTGTGGTTGGGTCCGGTTCAGGAGGAGGCGTAGCGGCTGCTGTGCTAGCAAAAGCTGGTCTAAAAGTGATTGTCATGGAGAAAGGAAGCTACTATACAGAGTCAGATTATCCTCCTTCCGAAGGTCAAGCCATGGACAAACTATACGAGAACGGAGGGATCCTCCCAAGCATCGATGGGGACCTCATGATATTGGCAGGAGCAACCGTAGGTGGTGGATCTGCTGTGAACTGGTCTGCGTGTATCAAAACTCCGAAGTCAGTTCTTCAAGAATGGTCGGAGGATCATAAGATACCTCTGTTCGGTACCAAAGAATATGTCTCGGCTATGGAGTTAGTGTGGAAGAGGATGGGTGTCACGGAGACATGTGAACTAGAAGGTTTCCAGAACCAGGTTCTAAGGAAAGGCTGCGAGAATCTTGGTATCAATGTCCAAAACGTTGCGCGTAACTCCTCGGAGAAGCATTACTGCGGGTCTTGCGGGTTTGGATGTAGACAAGGAGAGAAGAAAGGAAGCGACAGGACATGGCTTGTGGACGCTGTGAGTCACGGAGCTGTGGTTCTAACGGGGTGTAAAGCGGAGAGATTCATACTCGAAAAGAACACAGGAGGCAAGAAGATGAAATGTTTGGGAGTGTTGGCGAAATCTTTAAACGGAAACATAGCCAAGAAGATCAAGATCGAAGCTAAGGTGACGGTTTCAGCGGCTGGTTCTCTTTTAACACCTCCTTTGATGATCTCTAGCGGGTTGAGAAACCGACATATCGGTAGAAACCTTCACCTACATCCTGTCCTAATGGCGTGGGGTTACTTCCCTGAGAAGGAATCTTCTAATGACAACTTCAAGGGAGCGTCATACGAAGGTGGGATCATAACATCAATGAGCAAAGTGCTGTCAGAAGACTCAGAAGTTAGAGCCATCATAGAGACGCCAGCACTAGGACCAGCATCGTTCTCAGTGCTATGTCCTTGGACGTCAGGGATTGACATGAAGAAGAGAATGTCAAGATACTCAAGAACCGCGAATCTCATAAATATAGTTAGAGACCGCGGGTCAGGAGAGGTGAAAACGGAAGGCAGGATAAGCTACACTGTCGATAAAACCGATAAAGAGAATCTAACAGCCGGGCTTAGACAGTCGTTGAGGATACTCATTGCAGCTGGAGCAGAGGAAGTGGGAACTCACAGGAGCGATGGGCAGAAACTGATATGTAAAGGGGTTGATGAGAAGTCGATAGAGGAGTTTTTGGACTCGGTGAATGCAGAGGAAGGGCCAAAGGCGATGACCGAGAAATGGGGTGTGTATAGCTCAGCTCATCAGATGGGAAGCTGCAGAATCGGTGAAGATGAGAAAGAAGGAGCGTTAGATTTGAATGGAGAGAGTTGGGAAGCTGAGAAATTGTTTGTGTGCGATGGAAGTGTCTTGCCGAGTGCTGTCGGTGTTAATCCTATGATTACAATTATGTCTACTGCTTATTGTATCTCTACAAGGATTGTAAACTCCATGACCACCACAGGTTTATCTCATTGACGGAAGTCGTTTCAGTTTTATCATACTACATGCATAAACATATTCATGTAAGTCTACTGTTATTTTCTTAGTGATAAAGTTAATAATATACTCTGAAAAGTGAAATTAATGTGTATCCAACAATAACTGTTTGGTACTTATAGTTGAAAATTTATTTTCTTGGTCAAGGCTATAAGCTAAGGATCGAGCCTAATCTACGGATTTTCTTATTAAAAGTGACATTAAAACATGGTTAGTCCATGAATTGCTCCCTTTTTAGCTACTTTCCGCTTAGTAAAAAGAAACCATGTTAAAAAAAAAAAACCATACTTGTCAGATAGATTAATGTGTAATCACAATGATGATTATAAAAAACAAAAGATTAGGTGATGAAGTGTTATGTAGTGACATTTTCTTTTTGGTTAGTGGGTTAAACTTTCACTAAAGGTAAAATTTAAAGCTGACTTTCTTGAGGAAATAGTGGCATTCTTTATTTGAAAAGAAGAGTTGAACATATATAAAACTTAAATATAAATTTACAGAACATCAATATATAAAGTGGGAAGTTAAATTATCTTTGCTCGTTTTACACTTGGAAAGTTCTACAAATGAAATCAAGAATCCACTAGTCTCCAAAGGATAAAATGGTTACGCAATTTCAGGAGTTCCCCAAAAGGTTTCTCCAGTATGGCTACAATATTCAATGAAAAAGCCGAAATGCTTCCTGTATATCCCGGAACCTGGTTGATGACTAGACCCTCCAATGTATTATCTTTTGTTTAATGGTCTGAGTCCATGTCACGGAATGGTAATGGTACGGTCTTCACAGCCCTAAAGTGGCCTACATTGTTCAAATGCTCATTCTCCACTCTGTAAAAGGTAAACAAATTTCCTAGTTAGTAACATTTAATATCAAGTTTAACACACATGTTTAAACATAGGTGAAGTTTTTTACCTGTAAAAGTTCCAATGGCCTCGGCGAATGACTTCAAGGGATGCCAATAAGAAATCTAATAAATGAGACTGAACATGATTGACCCTGAACCTCACTATTGTTTCTATCCAAGCAACTCGCAATACCAAATTCAACGCCTGAACAAAATACCAAAAAATTAAACATTGGTTACATCAGCATTTAGTAAAAGATCTTAAAGTACTTGTGAAACACGTTTATATATTCTGTGAATTTGACTTACAATGGAGAGATAGTAGATGTTCTTGTTCTTGAGAACAAGATCGTCCCTTAGCCATGGATTTTTGGATTTAGGGTTCAAAAGACCCCAATCCTTGACAAAGTCCCAATATAACTGGTAAAGCGTGGCCACCACCGAGCTCACAAGCACGGCGGTTAGCCACAAGTTGGTGCTCTCTCTTGCATAGGTTATGCGGACTCCGGCTGCAACCATTGCTGAAACGTATTTTCCCATGTTGACTAAGTGGTCAGTGTTTGATTCGTCCCACCATCTCCTTATGCACTGTAGATTTAATGTCAATAATGTTAACTGGAAGTTTTGAAGGGCTTTGATCTTAAAAAAGAGTAAAACCTAAGTGAGCGAGCTTACTTGCATGGCCCGCCAGAAGTAAGGTGAGAAAGAGATTAAGTAAGCAAGTTCTCTATAGATTCTTCCGTTTTTGCAGGTATTGTATTCGTGTGTTCGAAAGCTTTGGGCCATGAAATAACACGCAGTTGACTCTAAATGTCTCAGCAAAGGAATCTGAATTGAACATAAATAAGTCAAAAACATGATCAGTCTGTTAATTATGGACTAAAAGTTATGTAACGTCAGCATTGATCGATTGAAGTTAAAATTATTTAATTACCTGGCTAGTAAGTTGATCAGCCATGAAGAAATCAACCATCAAAACCTGATTTGTACAAAACAGTTTTAAAATTTAGGTTTCTGTAGATTTCTTGCGCTGAAAGTAACCAAGACATCTCCAAGTATATACCTTGTAGAAAGGTGAGCAAACGATGTTCCGTAAAATTCTAATGAAGCAGAATCTTGTTGGACGGTAAAATGTGTCGAAGGGGCATATCAACACACAGATGAAGATCTGTCACACACCAAAACAGCACAAAATTAGCATTTTGAATTGTGATTGTGGTTGTGGTTGAGCACACTACTAACTAGCTAATTGATTTACCAAGAGGAGGATGCCAGGAATGGTATCGACTTGGCTGGCCGAGAAACCGGCGGCACGGAGGATGAGATGTATGACCATAGCGCCCACCACTGCGGTCATAAACGTTGTTCCCATCAGAAACGCGTCTCGGTAACGCAACGCTGTGGTTGGTGAGAACTCGAATATAAACGTGTAGTTTATCCTCGTGCTCTTCCACATGAAAAGATTGCATCCATACATGAACATGTGTAGACTTAGCAACGCAAAAACGCTGCATTAAAAAAAAAAAAAAAATCAAATTATCAATATTTTAAAACAATTTTCTATTTGTTCTTTTGTTCATGTTCTTTAACCAAAACTAATTAAAGTAAATATAAATAAACACCTGAAAACCGGATATACAGTCTCCATATACGAAACTTGAGCACCAGAGGTGAAGATTCCAGATAGATGGGCCAGTATTATGTAAATACTAAACAATGAGACAAAGCAACCTGTAAATAATCCTGCAAAAAAAAAAAACAGTTTCATTCTCTGTTAAAATAATTCATGGTGGAATCATTTTTTTATTAGTTTATTCTTAGTGGAATGTTATAAAACATAAATAATAAAAGTGTGTATAAATGCAGAGAAAAATCAAAATAGTACCAACAAAGAAAGTAACCATGTGAGAATCTTTCTGCTGGTGGGGTCTCAAGAACTTCATTGCCTTTTTCCTGTCATTGTTTGCGAAGTGCTTTGTGAATATGGACTCCACTTCATCCATGAGTCTTACCACCTTAAGTATATTTTAATCAAAAACACCAATTATGTTTAGTCTTCATGAAATGGTTTACGATGGTATTAAATGTATATATAGACCTTTTATTTCATTGATATAGTACCTTATCAGAGCTGGTGAATTGCGATCTCTTTACGACTTTAAGATAACTTGATGATGCCTGCTGACCAGAAACCTGTTGGCCCATAAATTAATGTTCATGATTAAGGACTTTAATGTTCTTTTTATTCAAATAATTTTGGTTGATCATTGTCACTAGTCAATTAACGAGTAAAGCTTATATATAAATAAATGGTTTACCTTATCGAATTTCTTCAATATTTTTGTAAAAGCTATCATATTCAGTGAACTGCCAAAAAGATATAACATATCAAATCATAAAATAGAATAAATTAAAATGGTAAGATTGATTTGATAATGAATTTACCTGTAAGTCTTCAACAAGCCAAGACCTCTATAGAGCTCAACAAAAGCTTTACGTATCATCTTCTCTGCGCACTGAATCTTCTTCCGGTTGATAAAATCTCCTCCGCCGCTTCTTGGGTTGTTAACAAGCTCCTCCCAGAGAACCGATGTGGCCGTTGCGATGGATCTTGCACCGCCACCGTCAGCTCCGGCCACAGCGTCTGGTATGTCGACGCGGAGAGACATTTTGGGTTTACCTCCTTTTGTTTTGGTCCTCGTTGCAGAGTTTATGAAACTTACACCATTCCTCTCCAACGCCTCTATGATTTCGTCTGTTCTTGATGTTTCACTTTGTGTCTCACTTAGTTCTCCTGGAGACCCTAAAAACAAGAAAAAAAAAGAAACGTTTATATGTTTTGTTACCTACAAAAGACACAAGCTGTAAAGATCATATGTTGTCGGTCCAAACAATTTTGTTTGTATGTTAGTAGAATCGATTTGTGTTCTCATGTTCTTGTCGGCCATTGAATACTGTATGTGTTGACATAAAAGTTTAAAACCATAAAAAATTTCAAATTTCTTTTTGCCGCTTCGAGTTTTGCATTCCCAGACAAAAGATTCGTAAGTTTTAACAAAAACTTGTCATTTCAATAGCAAAGATTTCTATTTTGTGCTGAAAAACATTCAAAAATATATTTGATTTAGCCTAAACCGTTTAGGACACTAAATAACCTACTTTTCTCTTCTAGCCGCACTACTTAAATGGACCTTTACGACATGCACTTTTACGGTTTATAATGGGTGCAGGCCACGTCATAGCTCAGACATATAAATGGTAGCTTTTAAGAGTCGATCGATGTCAACATGCATAACAAAAGGCTTGAAATAATTAGACTGACCTGCAGAGAAATCAGAGTTTCGCGCAGAAGAACTGTATGAGCGATGTGAATTAGAGCCAGAAAGGTTTCTCTTCTTCCGATCACTTAGGATCTGTTTAAGTTCTGCAAGAATGTCTAACTGTTTCTTCAGAATCTCTCCTCTTCCCACAAACTCTGTCTCTTTGGACTTGTGAAACTGATTCACTTTGTTTAGCTCTTCATCCAATCTTGCGAAGAACACTTTAACCTAAAGCAACAATATACAAAGCATTCAAACACTTAAATCAAGCATTTAATTAATTAATAAGAAAAGCTAAAACGTAGTTTTAAATTTGACCATTAGGATTCAGGAAGAGGCTGTTGTGCAATTTAGACTAGTAATAATTAAGCACTATATCATACGACATATATAGCCATTTATTTACCGTGCTATTTTTCCAAAGTAGTTAAGAAATAAGAATCCTTAATATTAATAGTAACGATTATATAAATAGATGTAGCTAATACCTCGTCTTCTTCAGAAAATAACTGAACAAGCTCAGTTTGGTAAATCTCCTCGACATCGTCCCCATTTTCTGAGCCATTTCTTCTCCTGACCTGTTAATCCACGAAAAATAAATGATATTAAGTTTCATTTAAATTAAACCAAAACTTATTAACCATGTAAATATTATATTTTGATTTTTTATACGTGTCATTGCATTGAATTGAATGTTTTATATGAGGGTGGTGACTTGTGAGTTCGTTATGTCTTTATATATTTTTTCGTCACGATGGTTTCGTGAGATATCACGATCTTTACAACCGTTTTCAGCTTCCTGGTTTTCGTGAGACTATAATGAAAAACAGACCTTATTTTAGGATTTGTGATCATAAAGTCTAATAAGTAATCAACAATTTTCCGCAAAAATATTTGTATTGCAAATCTCAAAGTTAATTAATTTATAGGGGTTTTCTAAGTTTAGGAAACAAGTAGGCTCCTCGGTTAAAGGAATGATCTATATGGGTCTCAATCATGTGTTTAATGGTTTTCCTAAAAGACATACAAATATATATGTAAATATTACGTATTAGGTACATAAAAAAACTTCAGAAAGATTTCCCAATTTGCGCTACACGACTTGACATATTGAATTTCTACTCAATCATATCAAATATATATTATTTACGTATCTCAGTCAGCAAAAAGAAAGAATATTTTTTTTAAAATGTCAAAAGACAAACAAATATCTTAAAAAAGATAAAAATAAGTAAAAAGCAGATTTCTCATGAACAATCTGTAGACAAAGCAGAACCAACCGGTAATTCTGACGCGTAAGCAAAGACGCAAAAAGAGTGGGAATGGAAAATACAAAGACGTAAGCCGACACGAAACTCCACAGAAACAATCATAAGGCAAAAAATGATGCTAATTATGACTAAGTGAATACGTTTACGTTCGCTTAAAAATCATATTCCAAATTTGCTAAGCGAAAAAGATGAGTAGTAAACACAGCTAATCTACAATATATTCGGACAAAGTCAAGACATACGATCTCACTAAGTATAATAATCTTCTACGCAATCTGCATTTTAGACATAACTCCTATTACTATGTTTTGGTTAAAAGGAAACTAATCATTCCATCAGACAAAAGAATCTAGCATGTTTTTCTTTAGAGATATTAAAGTAGAGCATCGATTTAGCTTATTAATTACCTGAATAATCTCTGGTTTTTCTGAGGAGGAAAATAGTTTATCCGAGAAGGTTCTCGCCAAGTTGCGAACCGGGTCGAATAGAGATCGACCAAAATCAGGATGATGAGCAATTGGGTAAAGAGATGCCGGTTTTGGTTTACGAGAAATTTTGATTTTCTTGATTTGCTTTTTTAGTAGACAGTAGTTAACAAAGGCCTCTTTCCATTCTGGTATGAGTTGTGCCTCTAACTCCTTAGAGAACTTCACCATCTTCGCATATATTAATGTCTTCCGTTGTGATTAATAATATGTTAAGTCTTGTGACTCGGAAGAAATCAAAACGTGAAGAAGGAAAAAGAAAGAGAGATTAATGTTTAAGAGAGGCATTAAGAGGGAAATGAGAAAGGTTGTATATATAGAGGGAGAGATAGAGAGAGAGAGAGAAAGACGTGTAGAGAAGATGAATTGAGTTTTCTCTTTTTGGTTTTGGCACTAATTTACTTAATGGAAATAAATCTTTTTTCACACAGATGGTTTGCAGCTACGAGCGGATTTAACTTTTAATGCGATTTGTTTAACCTAAAGTAATAAAAATTATTTTATATTAAATTGCTTGGCCATTATGCGAGCTTAATTACACTCACTTGCTTATATAGGATTGAATATAACGCACTCATTAGTATTCAGGAATTATAAAGAAGGTGTGAGTAGTGCAACTCGTCACGAACCCCACACACAAATACACACTTCTATTGCATTCAAGAATAGTATATTTAAGTTTATCTTGCATACATTCTTTTCGGAAAATATTTTTTAAATATATTAGACATATGTGTATGTATCTATGATATGATCCATGATGTAATATTACGTGTAACATATATCTTTTTATATGAATCATAAGAGATTAACCAGACGGCTGTATTCCAACAGTGTTGTTATGTTAACTGAGTCCAGATTTCGATTATCAACTTCATATATTTTAGAATTATAAAACTTACATAACCGTTATATCTGTTTCAAGATCAGTCCAAAATTTTAACTGATCCGGAGTTGCTAGTTTTACTGTTAAAGTCTTCAGCTTTAAAGATAGACTAGATTTTGGCCTACGCACCCGCCCGGATGTATTTTTTCAAAAATAGATTGCTATTTGTTTTTCATATTAGTATATATATCATATACATGTCATCATATAATCAATAGTATTTTATACGTACCATAATACAAATTATGGCTGAGTTTGCGGATCGACCCGCTCCGCTGCGATTTGAATCATTTTTTGATTCAAAAATTTGACACGCAAGAAGAAATATATTATACCTAAACCCATCCTGTTTAAATTAGTGAGTAAAAGTTTAATATTTTTATCACAAATATATTTCACCAACTGTATTACAAATCATTTAAACTTTACTTAACATCATGATATTTCAAAGTGCGGATATTATATTTTTCATTCTATAAAAAATTGTTGATAGTTAACGGATTATGTGTTTTTGTATGAGATAACCTATTACGTTTATGATTTGTGGAAGTTTGTTTTGCTTTGTTTATAAAACAACAAATATATTAATTTAATATAGATTTGTATACGTTTTAAAATGTGAGTTTAATATTTAACAGTTATTTTATTGATTAACAAAATAAATTTAAAATATTCTTAGGAACATCACTATATAATTAGAAAGTTTTTGATATATTTTTGTAATCAAATCATACAAATTTTCTAAGATAATGATTTACATTAAGACAACTGTCCCAAATCTAACCTAGAAAATAAATATGAAATATGAAGATAATGAATTAACCTGAGATTAATAACAAAAAAGATAACTATTACAGATAAAAAATAAAAGAAAATGAAGAATGATGAAATCATATGTGGCTTCAAAAGAGGAATCATTATGATAGATCATCTGCACATAAACCAAAACCAGAATCAGAAAAATGTGTATATATATAAAGTCCTAACATTCTAAAATAAAATAAATTTACTAAATCCAAAGCAGAAAATAACATTATAAAAATCCAGTGACTTCGTTTCTCTACTGTTAATGTCTTATATACAGTAAATTGGTAAACGTTTATAAACGACATAGATTTCACAAGAAATTTTGAAATAAAATATTCTTTAATAAATTTTCAAAACTATTATACCTATAAGGTAAGATTATTTTTGGAATATCTTGATGGTAAAGGTAAAGAAGAATAATTCTTGACTGGATTGTACCAGATTTTGGTTGACAGATTTCTCTATAAAAATTATATATTAAATACATGAAATTATGAGAGAAGATATCTCGTCAGTTGATTTTGCAACAATTTTTCGAATGACATGTTCTATAAAGAATATTTAAATTTAAAATATATATTAGATAAAAATATAAATATTTAACAAATAAACATTGGTTCTTGTTAATTTGTTGTTTACGTTATACTACTATTAAATTGAAAATAGAATTCAAGAAAACTTACCAATACAATCTAGTGTTTGAAGGTTGATATCAAACAGTTTAGATTCTTGTAGCGACTAAGTTTTCCATAACTATTCCGATGAAATAAATATGTGACATTAAAATGATAATGATTAGATCTAACCTAGAAAATAAATATGAAATGTGAAGATAATGAATTTACCTGAGATTTATAGAAAAAACAAATGTTTAGTTTGTCCAAAAAATAGAAGATAAATGTTTAGTTCAAAGGAAAAAACTAAAGAAAACGAAGATGATCAAATCATAACATGTAAGTTACAGAAGTTTGATTTCTTTTACAAAATGCTGCAATCTTTACACCATACAAAACAAAGAAAAGTTGAATAAGATATTGATTAGAAAATGATTTTTTTTAAAAAAATCAAACTTCTGTAACTTACATTTTCGTTAGCGAGGACGAGCTCTAATGTGTCGCCTCCATAACTGGTGTTTTGTTTTGGTTGAAGCGGAAGGATATTCGCTTTATTAGCTAAGGCAGCTGGTCCACAAGCAAGGTAAGTAAGTCCATTACCAGCCGGCTCCGGACTGAAGAACCTTAACGCGAATTTTCCAATTATCTCTATAAGGTTTACACCGTTAAGGAATACAAAAATGTTTGGTTTTGTCATTTTTTTATTAGAGGTGATAGTGAATGTCGAATGATGAATATGATGAGAACTATATATACGCCTCATATTTTAGGTAGGGTGTCAAAACAAATATACTTTCCAACAATTCAGAAAACCAATTAATTGTATATAATTAATATGAAATCAAGAGATTTAGTATCTAGGCGAGATTTTAGGCAAAGTAGGTTGACTTGGAGAAAGGATAATTCCATAAAGGATTGTATATATCTATCAAATTGTTCTTTATAATTAATACTAAATCAAGAGCTTTAAATGTAACCGAGATTTTCTGCTTAAAAAAAATAAGAATATAATGAGGATTTTTGTAAATAATAAAAAGGTAAATTATAAATATGTTCCAAATAATTATAAGATACCGAATCATCACTAACTTCCTAAATAACAGATAACTTTCTAAACAATAGCGAAATATAATTAATTGCGTAAAGATTAGATTAGACTAACAATAATATCATATCGTTATTAGACTATGAATTAATAATATAAGGTCCAACTTAAAATCTACCTTGAAAAAGTTATAATGCTTCTGTTTTAATAAGATAGATGTACCAGATTCGAATTTCAGTGGCTGCGAAAAAAAGATTTAACTATCAACTCTTGTTCCTGATCCAAGAAGATTTATGAATTTTTTTCCAGAACTTAAATAAAGGACTAAATATTATTTTATTTATAACATTTATTCTATATGTAAGTATTCTCATTTCATTAAAAAGGCATTTGGGTAATTTACATTATTATATGCATAGATAAAATATTTCTGATTCTATTCCCAATACAAAAAAACATTTAATTTCCGACTACATAATCAGTCGTAAAACAGTCGGTAAAGGTAAATTAACGACTACATTGCAACTAATCGACATAGTCGCTAAATGTTGTGCCACAAAATAAAAACGTCGTTATTCAGTCGTTAATGTACGACTGTTTTGCGACTATTTTACAACAATCGCAATATAGTCGCAAATCAGTAGTAAAATAATGACTGATTAACGAAAATTCATAGACCAATCGGCGACTGATTATTAGATGTTATGTAGATGGGAATGTGTAGTCGCTTATTAGTCGTTAACACATAGTCGGTATGTAGACGTAAAATAACGACTACGTAACGACTGATTTATACTCATTTTGCGACTGTTTTGGGACTGTTTTATGACTAACTTGAAAATTTTATGCTTCATTTCATTATCCGAAAATCATATTTTTTTGATTTTAGTTGTTTGTTCATTAGTTGAAAACATAATAAATTCGAAATTTTAAAAGAAAACTAAGAATTCCTAATAATAAGTTCCAAAAGAAACTCCTAAGGAGTTGTAGTTATACAATACAAAATAAAAGTAGTGAATTATACAATACATAACAAAATAAAAGTAGTACAAAGAAATTTAGTCATCATCTTCATCTTCATCTTCCATTGCAGCCATGAAGGCTGAATACTTTGGATCAGTGGTAGAGAGATACTTGTTCGCCAAAGAATAACCCTTAAGCTCTTTCTTTAGCTTGGCATTGTGAACCGCCTGCTTCTTAATCTTCTGGAGAGCCTTGTCGAGTTGTTTTTGGAGGTCCATGTAGGCAGAAGAAGAACATGATTCATTGTGCTTCCTCTTTTCGTTGGGGAAAGAATCCTCTAGGCTTCCAATCCCATAGGGTCTGCCGCTTTTGTCTATGAAAGTGGACTACAAAAAACAAAGTAAATTCGGGGAGAGATCATTAATCAGAAAAACACAACAAATAATATGTAGTAAGGACTATCTTTGTAAGCAAAAAGTAAGAGATAAAAGGAGCAATTTACCTGAAGGAAAGGGTCATTATCTATGTCTATGGAGAGTTGAGAAGGGTGTGAAGTACCATCTGAACCGTCTTTGTTTCCAGCTTCAAGCTCATCCAACTTTGCTTGCTTCTTCTTCCCATACAACTCTGTCACTTGCTTCGCTTTCTTATCCACAAAGCTACCATTCTTTTTTGTATGAGCTCTGATGAAAACTTCGTCAATACTCACTGGTCTCCCCAATTCTTCAACCTGAAATGATAAATAAGTTAAAAGTATTTGAGATAGAAAATATTTAATTTGGAGAGAGAAAAATACCATTTCTTTTTCGATTTGGAGGTAAGACTTCTGGCCTGAGTTGTGTGTGTGAGGACCAAGTCTATTATGGTCAGACATCCGAGCAGTTGATGGCACTTTTGTTCTACATCGTTTGTCCATCGGCTTCCATCTTTCTGCACCACAAAACTGACATTTTTTCTCACCTTTCATCTTCTTTCCAGAAGATCATACAATTGTTGATACAAACATCAATTGTATGATTGGGAGCCCTAAATTGCGCATCAACTTTTCTGTCTCGTAGTGTGAGTCGGTTGCCATGTTTCTATCTGGTAAATAATCACTCAACATTTGACATACCGAATCAACACACTTTTCACTCATATTATAATTTGTCTAATTTTGTAAGACTCGAGCAGCTAAGGATAACTGCGAGTGGCCTTCGTGACAACCATCATACAATGGATTCTTTGCTCCTAATAAGTCATAAAATTTCTTTGAATGGTTGCATACAAGGTCTACTACATTCTCGTAACTACCATCCTGGTGATAACTATCAGAACTAACATTATCACGAAATGCATCATTTACCATTTCCACATACCTATCTTCATTATCAATTTTTTCACTCCCACGAATATGTGACGGGTTATAACTTGTTCCTAATGACATATCAATTTCTTCTCCATGTTTATACCAAATATAATAGTCTAGTGTAAATCCCCTACTATAAATATGATTCCAACTTTTAACCCCGGGAGAAATTTATCGTTGTTGCAAACACTACATGGACAGAAAAATTTACCCCCATTACTCTGCGATAAAGACTGGCTATTTGCGAATGCCATGAATTGCTCCACCCCTGCTATGAAATCTTCAGAGAAATTTCCTGTTTCTTCATCGATCCTCTTGTACATCCACTCTCAAAAATTAGAAAACTGTAATTTCTAGACATTGAACCACTTATTGAAAAAATCTTTTTTTTTCTTTTGTGTTTACGAGTCTTATGAGTAGAAATGCGTAGCAAAATTCTTTCATTATATAGAAAAATTAACGACTACTTACCGACTATTTACCGACTACCCAGCAAAAATTAGGTACGCCCCCCATAAAATGTTAAGCTCGTGGTTGTACCGGTTTTTACCGACTGTTTTGTGACTGAACTAGGACTACATCTATCCGTCGCAAAAACAGTCGATAAATTTCCGACTATTTTGCGACTGCAATCTCCCGACAACACAATAGTCCTAAATCAGTCGTAAATTAACGTTTGTGTAGCGACTAAACTGATTAATCGCTATACAGCGACTTATTCCCGACTGATTTTGCATAGTCGCAATTTTGTCACAATATAGTCGGTATGTAGTTGCAACATCTTGCGACTACGGTTTTGGTCGCAATTTGCAGTCGGATATCACATATTTTTTTGTAGTGTTTTCTGTTAAAATATTTGTTAAATATTTTTTTCAAAACCGTGAATGCAATCCACTTTTATCTATACATATAATTTAATTTCAAGTTCTTAATACATCTAAAAATCAAGATATATTTCCTATTCTCATTTCTTATCTACAAAAACTATTTTTATTCTCACTCATTGAATCTCATAAAACATTTTGGTTATAAAATTTGTGGCTAATTAGAGTCACGGAATGTAACACCCCAATTCGGTATAAGTCAAAGTTAATTAGTTTGTTATGCACCATTTAAACAAGAACATACACAACGAACTAAAGAATTTTAGCAGGATCAAAGCTGCTACTACATGTGCCCAAACGTTCGATCCGAGGTTACTTGATCAAATCTGAATTCCCAAAGTTAAGTGTTGGAGAACAGGCTTTCTAGCAGTTCCATGTTAATGCTTTGCAACCAGAGTTTGAAACTGTTAGTTGGTTCGTTCCGACTAGCACTAATATCATAAGGAACCCAAAAAATTAGACAAACCTTTATTATTCATATAATACTTATGTTTGAACCACAAAACATACGTACGGTCGACCAATTGAAACTATTACATATTAAAATGCATATTTTATTACAAAAAGCAGGAAAAACTATGCCAGGAACACTGCAAAATAAAGAGTATAATGAGAAATTTATTTTTTTAGTGAATCAGAATTTCCTAACAATTAAATCACCTCTTCTCCTCCCAATATACATTAATCATCAAGCAGCAAAGACCAATTATTTCAAGAAATATGCAATACAAAAATAAAGCAATCAATTAAACAAGCATCCACTATTCACGAGTGGTTAGATCATCATCGATTGTCGAGTCCTGTCTCTCGCTATTGGTTCTAATCTCGATACAAAGTCCATTCCACATCCCTTCTTATGCACATTGGCTCTAGACGCAGTTTCTAAAAGTCGATGACTTGTATCACACACTTGCTGCATCGTCATGAAGCCACACGATCGTGTTTACCTAGCTAGCCCTATAACAAGTGTCTTCACGTTCTGCCCATAACTAATTTTGATAAGGCTCCAGACAAGGAATGGCCTTTAAGTGGACACCAATAACTCTCACAACACTCCACATGATGTCATATCCTCACGGATCATTCCTAATTGGAAGTCTGTGACTTTACGGGTTCCATGCTATGACATGCTCAAACATGTTATACACTCCGAACCTAGGTCCGAATGATATAGTGTAATCACAAAAGTATATACAACACAACATAAATATATCACAAACATGTAATACCCCTCAAGCCAATGTCCTAACGATATAACCCAATATCTTTCACAAACATCAATTGTTATCATATCATTATATATCTAAAAGCACAACCTGCATCAACCAATACTCTTGTATTGCAGGCACTAACCGCACACACAACAATCATAACCCATAACCAAGACTCACATTAGTGGTTGGCCTTCGCACACTATCCTTATCGATATCACCTCTATCTCGTGGTCGGCACGACTCAGAACTTATATCAAAATAACCTAGAACAAACAGATTCCTAATGTTGCGTTAGTCGGAACCAGGATCTAAGCTAAAATCTAAATAAATACTTAAAAATAAAAGATAAAGATTAGAAAATTTATCTCAAGGTTCGGGTTCTCTCGAGTGTCTATAGTAGGATTTTCGGTGTGGGAAAAAAACTAAAGGGTAAGTATCCTATTTATAGGTGAGGAAAACGACTAAGGGGAGAGTTTAGGTCATGGGTACCAAACAAGAGGCAGCCTAGCCGCCCAAAACAACCAAATGGGAGGTATATTGGTTTGCAGCCACAATTCTGTCCAATAAAAATCAGATTTTTGGACAGCCACCAAACCAGCCAACAGGAAAGAAAAATGAGATGTTTGGACGTGGTCCAGTAAAAAAGAGACACAAGTCCATCTGTTAGAAGTAGGAGAGTAAGCTTCTGCATCGTCCAGCAAGTTCCATATACACCGTCACGTCATAAACAAACCCGAATGAGCCACATTTAACTATGAACGTCTCGTTGTCTGATCCGGATTGATGAAAATGTTTTTCTTTGGCCAAAACCTTGCTTTCTCAGAGAATAACATTTCTAAAATAAATCTAAGGTCATTCTACTCTAATAATTTAAATCAAAAGTTTCATAAATTTTCTATAACGATTCAAACTAAACCGTGAGAGTTTTTGATCCGCTAAATTTCTTGAAGAATCTTCCTGTACCATTACTTCTTACAAACAGCAAACACCAAAGTCAAATGGAAGCACCTCTCAAACAGATTATCATCACTTGGCCTTCCATACCATGCCATCTGATTATTTTCTCAACATCACTTGCGGTCTTTCCATTCTAGTTCTTTTGCAATAATTTTCAAACTATCAAAGAATCAGTTTCTCGACCAATGGGACTGATAATTTGACCAATTCAATGTGTAATATGGAAAAAACTATCTGTCTAAGTCTTTTATACTTTGAGTTGGTATTCTAGAACACTTTAATTTCTATTTTTGGCTTCTTGATGCTTCTAGAATTTCCAAAAAATTTAACACCCTTATGGCCATTCGATTTAATACAGTATTTACTTGTGCCAAACTCATTCCAATGGTTTATCCATTTTATTTTACCTATTAGAACTTAGACCGCTCATCAAAATCAACTTGGCTCAAACTTCCTTATCCGGCCATCCTTTGAAAACTTGTGTAGCCATACATCCACCATCTTCCATTCGACCATTTTTTTGGCTTCTTCCATGTCATTCTTCTTATCGAGGGTTATTACACTGAAGTTCTTGATTCCTGGTCAATAACAAGTGGGTATCTTCTGTGGTAAAGTTATGTGTGCTTTGAGAAGTTAAGCAAGACATCTCATGGGCTGTTGGTACGATTTACTTTTTTCAGATATGTTCACGAAGAAGACTTATCGAGAAGTATTATGGTCGGTTAGTTTTGCAACTGATTATTTTGTGTATTTTTCGTAGAAGACTTCTAACTTCTTTCTTAACCAAATAAAATAGAGAAGATTTCTACTATATAAGTCTTTTCTGATAAGCCTGTTAGTTTTGTAATTGACCAAAATTTTGAAGATATTTGACTTTTCAAAGAGACTTTTGAAAATATTCTCAGGGATCACCGTCAAAATCACCGTCAAATGAATTTTTCGAAATGTCGCAAGAATTCCTCATAGGTTAGTTTTGCAATTTAAAATATGCAATTGAACATTACTTTTAATTGGAAGACTTCTAAAGAACTTTTCTTTACTGTTATTCTGGATTCTGGTCAAACATTTGGTTTTGAGAGGACTTATAGTCTTCTCTCAAAACCAAATGTTTGACTATAAGAGAAGACTTAAGCAGTTAAACATGGTGAATTGCAAAACTAACCTACGCAAGCTTCGTGTAACACTTCAAATTTTTATGTATGTACATTGAAGGGAAAAAAAAAATCTATTGCACATTTTTATATCATAAAAAGATTCTCCAATACAATTTACTAAAAAATAAAAGAATTGTATTATAATAATATTAGAAAATTTTAGTTTACCAATTTGTTACTACTTTCATATTTACTTGAAAGATGGTCATTATCATAAAAGTTCTAAATTTATGATGAAAAGATTAAACTAACCCTGTTAAATCATTTATAAATATTTAATAATTGTTTAAAGAAGTTTTTAAATCCAATCTCACCCACTAAATAATAAATTATAAGCTATAAATTTGCTTTCATTTTCAGTCTTGTAAATTAGTTATGTTTTTGGGGGGGTATCATCTTCCTCCACACCTCTTGTTGGTAAACTCGCGGGACGTTAGAAATGATTATGTAAGTTTTTAGTCATTTTTCTATCACAAAACATATAATTTTCACAGAATTTATTCAAACTACTATAATTAATAAAAATTTCATATACTAATTAATTTATCTGTTCAATATCTTCAAATTTTAAAAATATTTAAGAAAGATAAGATAGGTATCAAATGTTATTCAATGTAAATATTTTAGCATGTTATATATAAAACTAATATTTTCAATAAATTAAAATATAATATAATAAATGGTATCTTAATTTTTTTCCAGATATAGAATTATTATATTTAAAGAAGTAAATATTAAAAAACTATTTTTTAAATTAATCAATAACATTTAGGGACATTTTCTAAAAACAACCTAAAATTTCAAAAATCAAATGCAAAAGTGTACCCCAATTTCAATCAAATGCAAAACCAATCTAAAGGGGTAGATAAAATATATATTTACCCCTTATGACTAAACAAAAAAACAGAATGCTATTTTACAATTTTATCCTTATGAAGTCTACATTTAATAAAGAGAAGAAGTCTACAAGTTGTAGACTTATCATGAAGTTAATATTATAGACTTATTACGAAGTCTACATTCTAAGTTAATCTTATAATTTTATTTTAAAAATATATAAAAATAAATTTTGTGAAATTTCTTTTTGGTCATCAATATAAGAATCAATATGAGGTATATAAATTAATATTTCATATAATTAAACAATTTTAACGAATATATATAGATTAGGTAACAATAATGAAATAGTCATAGTAGATTTCAAAAAAGTCTACTAAGTAGACTTACAATAAAGTGTACTCCAAAATTTTAATTATAGTAGACTTCAAAAGAAGTTTATACTATCAATTTTTTTAACCTAATTATAAATTTTGTCCCCTTATATAAATGAAATTTAGACTATCTCTCTCTAAAGTGACTGCGTAAGTTTCAAAAAAACTCTCACTTCTCTCTAAAACTCTCTCCCTTCTCTCTAAAACTCTCTCATTGCTCAATTCTTTGAAGGTGGAGATGCATTTTTGTTTAGTTTGTTATTTTTTTATCATGTCTTTTTCACAATATTATCTTGTGTTTGTAGGTTAATTAATGGTTATCACCTTCCACTCTAAAAATGTAAGTCTTAGATCTATAGATTTTAAATGTGTATTTTTATGTTTATATTCAAATAAAGTTACAAATACAAACTCTTTGCATTTACTTTGCTAATATTTTATCTTATAAAGTCTATTTTTAAAGTTTTGTTTTCAGATTAAAAACTATGTTTCACATTTTTCATGTATAATGTTTTTCTCATAATTTTATCTTTATTTTGTTAATATTTTCTTCCATGGTTTTTATCTAGTTTTCTCAAAATGAAAGATTCACATTTTCAAATATATTAATTTTTCAGATCTGAAAATTATCTAATATATAATAGACTTCTAATGAAGTCTACAAGGTTATGAATTTAACTGTTTGTCTTATGTTTTTCATAGTTTCATCTTTATTTTTTAGGTATTTTCTTCCATGGTTTTTTTCTCTTCCACCAAAAATTGTAAGATTTACATCTATGATGTGTGTTTTTCTTTTTTATATTTAAATAAAGTTACATATTCAAACTCTATGTCTATAATTTACTAATAATTTATTTTTAAAATTCTATTTTCTAAACTTTTTAGATTAAATTTATTTTCATGTTTGTAATGTATATATTTTTCAGATCTAAAGTTTTTCGGATTGAGTAGACTACAAATGAAGTTTATTAACTTTAACTTTTTAAACAGACTTCATTAGAAGTCTACTCTAATATGATTTTAATTTTTTTTTGTCTTATATTTTTTTCATAATTGTATTTTTTCAGGTATTCTCTTCCAAAATTTTCAAATCACCTTTCAAAAAATGTAAGATTTACATATATTCATTTAAAATTTTATTATTTTTTGTTTATATAAAACTAAATTTATAGATACCAGATCTATATTTTTTATTTGTTAATTTTAGGTTAAAACACTATTTTGAATTATTTTGCAGAAAATTCTATTTTCTGATTGTACAGTTTTAGATCTGAATTATTTTTGGCATGAAGTTTATTGAACCCATAAACTTTAAGTAGACTTTTATGAAGTCTACTAAAAATAATTTGAATATGTTTACCTTATTATTTCTCATAATTTTATCTTATTTTGCAGGTACTCTTTTCCAAGATTTCATTTGAGATATCAAGATTATGAATAAGCAAACACTCTAGAGTTTTTAAAAAATTTCTTTGTAATAATTTATCTTTACAAAATATTCATTTGTAAATAAATATTCTGATACATAATCAATAAACATTGTATTAATTTTTTAATTGTGTTGCACTTGTATGATATTATTAATTTTTGTTAGCAATCAGTTTTTCAGAAAATACTCTAGCCATCCAAACAGTTAAAAACCATCATAAGCTAAAACAACAACTAACACACACAATATTGAATGTGTTAAAATTATGTAATCTGAAGACTTTTTCTTATAGCAATTTTAGAGATTTTGAACACACAAGAGACTAATAATACAAATTAATACAACTCCAATATCAATAAAAGAGAGTAGACTTTAGTGTTCGTCTACTTTTCTACCTGTAGATTAATAAAGAAGTCTACTTTTGTTGTACAAATTTTAAAAAGTCTACATTACGGAAATCAGACTTGTTTAACACTTCATAACAATACCAAAGAAGCCTAAGAATTAAACATAAGTTCATACACAACAACAGGTAAATGAGCAATTTCCTGTGAAAAAATGAAAAGTTACATAGTTAGCGATCATGTTTCAAAAAACTGTGAAGTAGACTTACCAATACGTGTACGATTATTAGCTAACTATATGATCAAATCAAAAGTATCATAATTTCATAAATATAAATTATTTTCTTTTAAAAAATCCCTCAAACATATTAGGTTTAACTAACACACACTGTCAAAAATAAATTTTGAAAAAACTTAATTAATAATACACAAATTCACTTTTAATATATTTATAAACGTAGACTCAATAAGCAGTCTTCGTAAATGCAGGCTTTCGTTACAGTTTACATATGTAGACTCCATATGCAGTCTTCTCTTTAGGTTAGTTTTTGCAATTGAAAATTTTACGGGTTACTTTCTATATTTGAAAAAAAATTGTTATTTTATACATGTAGACTTCCATTTCAGTCTACATGTTTGATTTTTTTTATAGAGGTTGGTTTTGCAATTGACCAAGTTTGACTTTCTATTAGTAAACGGAAACAAATGTCTACATACATGTTGACTTCATACGAAGTCTACCCAAAAATACGAGGGGTTAGTTTTGCATTTAACCAAAATAAAATAGTAGACTTCATGTGATGTCTATCATTTTTTTTTTAAAATTAGTATACTGTAATTAAAGTCTACACTTTTTTTTTGGTCAACTTTTTAACATTTTAGTCAAATACAAAATTAACCTATTCAACGGAGTCAAATTTGGGTCAAATATAAAACAGACATTTTGTAGACTTCCCGGGAAGTTTACAGACTGTAGATTTCCGGCAAAATTTACATTGAAAATTCAAAAATTTGCTCAAATGCAAAACTAACATCTTTTACGTCGACTTCTTTGTAAGTCTACCTCATTTTTTTTGTTTTTTGTTATTAAAGGTAATGACGTAGACTTCCAGGGAAGTCTAATTTGCATAAACAATTATTCTGGTCAATTACAAAACTAACATGTGCGTTGACAAGTAGACTGCATCGTAAGCATACACGTATGCGTAGACATACGATACAGTCTACTATCGCGACACAGATATGAAAAATGATGAAAACCATGTAAATATGTACCATTTTCCGGTGTAAAGCTCGTTCCCACCCTTTTCCACCGTCTAAGGTCCAAATATGAAGAAAAAGAAGCAGCTTAGACGACCAGCAACAGAGTACACTCGAAATAATGAAGTTATGCTTATGAAAATGAAAGTTATGAGAGTTTTTTAGATGAAAACATAGAGGAAATGAGAGGAAGTGAAGATTTGTTGGTTTTTTTTTTGTCACGAGAAGATTTGTTGGTTTAGAATGAGAAAAAAGTGATTGAAAATTGAATTTGAGAAGTTTAAAGAGCTCAAAAATGGTGGTTCATGGTGGTTGAAAATTGATGACGGTGGCATTGTTGTAAATAAGAAAAAAAGTTAGGGTGTAATTGATTTTTTTTCATTTTCGAAATAACTAAATAACAAATATAATGGCTATTCTGTAAATATTTCGGGAAAAGGCTTGTTTAAACAAATGAGAAAGACATTTGATTATACATTCGGGCATGATTTTTACAATCTGTAATCACACCCTTAAACAAACATGACTAATCTCATGTAATACATAATAAACACAGTATGATCAAACAAAACCAAAACTTTAAATAAAGCTTTAGGTCCTCGGTTGTGCCGTAATCGTTTTTTCTAGAACCTTAGATAATCTTTAGATTCACAAAAACAGAGTATTTCTACGCATATATAATTAAAAGAACATACACATATCTCATATCTACCTTTTTGCAAGGAGATCAACAACTGAACGAACCAGACACCTGAACCCACCACTAACCAAGACAATCAGATAACACAACTTTAGTCTGCAATTTTATACATTAGAAGATGATGTTAATGGTATGAAGCCTGACCTATTTATAGGGGGAGATCAACCTCCTAGAAGAGAGATAAGAATCATTGAATGGATGATCGTGGCTGTATTGGTCGAAAGAGTTAAGAAGTCATTAAAGGCATTGAATTAATAAACTTGTAACCCCTGTGGGGAGAAGAATCAAATACAAAACAATGCGAACCGAGATAGGCGCACCGATTTCTGATGTAGATTTTCAAAACCTCCATTGATGAACTTAACAGCGACATCGCATGAGACGCTGAGACCTAGAAGATGAATGGCGACTTAACATAGGGAAAGCTAAGGTGCCTAACGGGCCGAGATTCCGTAAGTTTTGAGCCCGAATAGTTATTTTCAAACATACATAATAACAACTCGTGTAGAAGCCCATTCCATTTCCACCCAGCCCATTAGCACCCCAAACGAAACTGAATCTTTGTTGTGAGAAGAAGACACGTGTCACACCATGGTTTCTTTATTTGATGATGTGGCAGCATGAAAAAGAGGGAAATCCTACTTTATATATATAGATAGATTGGAATTATGAAATAAACATATGTAAAATAATTAACTTTTCATGAACTTTTAATGGTATAATATACTTATGACATTAAAAAGTTATAACAAAACAAATACTAAAAGTAAATGTTACAAAGTACACTTATATATAAATACTCAATAACTATAGATGTTTATAAATTATTCATTCGCTTACTTATACGTTTTAACCCCTATTATTAAAATACCAGAAGTTACTTTTTGTTTACATTTGTAAAATTAAATGTGTCTAAGTTCATACTTTATGCCATGGAATAGTTGCTACCAAAGTACATTTTCACTAGGGGTAGGAAAAAACCGATCCAGCGGGACCTAAACCGATTCAAATGGAACCAAATTATATGTCTTATATGTCTAAACAATAAATTTTTTATCAACCCAAATGATTTCATTTGGTTTTAAATCGAATCGGACCAAATAACCAAAGTGTTTCTTTAATTAGATTAATTTAACCTACTAATAATATTAAATTTAAGATATTTAAAGACTTACCTAAATAACTAAATATAACTGTATACATTTTACTTTTAAATTAATATAAGAAAAAAAGCTAAAGATACAAAATATGAATCTCATACATTAACATCAAAACAGAAAAATTACCTATAATATTAGGTTTAAAGATAATACATTTAATGATTTGATTACATCTTTTACATTTTTGTTATGATGTTTGTAGTTATGTTTAAATAGGAAGAATAATTATATAGTGTCAAATGAGGATTTGCTTTATGTTTTTATAAATTATATATTTTTAACCGAAGTAGAACAGAACTAGAGATCAGTTCGACTAAACTGAACAAACAGAAACAAAAAAAAAACAAACCCAGCTAAAACTGAACTAAAGCGAACACAAACTAAAACAAACTAATTGCGGTTGACTTTGGTTAAAGTTTTCTTTGATCCAAATAAACGAAACGAATCCAAACCGAATCCGAATTGAAATTGAAATGCTCATCCTAATTTTCACAATAAAATATCACATCAATTTCGCTTTTCGTGTTTTTTAAGAAATTGACCAAAAATCATTAATATTAATTAAATGTGAGATCTCATTTCCACACAAAAAAGGAAGTTATTATAGTAATTTACTAATAACCATTACGTAAATATAACTTATGTACTTTCCTCGATCGTGTAAAGATGATTTAGTTGATTTGTTTTCGAAAAATAAGAAAACAAAAAACATTGAGTTGGTCTAGTAGTAAAGACGCTGCGACAATAATTACCGTCACACAGGTGGTACATGGATCGCGGCTATAATTACTGCCACATAGATTTAATATAAACTGATGAAGATTATTTACAATGTTTAGATTCTTGTCGTATAGATGAAACCATTTTTCACTTTCATAAAAAACAGAGTAAAAAGATAAGTTTGTTGAAATACTTATTTGTACAGCCCGACTTTTCGGACGGTAAGTGCATATCCATTTAGAAGTTTCCTGTAAATCGTGTCGGACAAAGCACCTAAAGTCTGTGAAATCGTGTCAAAACCCGCCACCACGAACTGGCTGTGAAATCCTTTTTTACTTCACTCACTTTTTTTTTTGGTAATTTTTCAAACTTACGTAAATATTTATGGAAACTAATATAGAGTCATCCTCCAATAGGTATAAAACTCGTGAGGCGGCACAACTCGTGGAAGAAGAGTGCTCTCTCCATGACCAGTGACGTGGAATAGCGAAATAGAAAATCTTGATTAAGCTTATCTTTTAATTAATGTAATCATAAGAAGTAAGAACTATAGACTAATAAACAATATATCCTTTTTGTATGGAATATTCAGATTAAACTTTTTCATTTACTGTAATAAATTAAATATGTGAATTAATCAAAAAGACAATTCACTAATAATAAGCCTTTAATCAAAAAAATAAAAAAACAATTCACTAATAATGGTTTGAATGCATTAGATAAAGATGTCGGACGCGATGTGAAGTATACAATTTATAATTTTTCATTTTATCTATCGCCGACTTGTATATAACAAAACATTAGATTTTGATCCGCACTATAAAAGCGCGAGATATTATACATTGTAAAATCTAATAAAAGTTTATTAAATGTTTTGCTAAGAATGATAAAATGATAGATCCACCTTATTTAAATCCGTCTCATTTTTGTGAACACATTTACGTCTCGACGTTCGAACTTATTTTTAAGTCAATAATTTTATCCATTTAAATTCATATAATTGTAATGGTCATTCATTAGACCAGATGGGATTTATTTTGAGTGACTAAAATTATTTAATTTTTACAAAAATATATTTGTATTTTATTTTTTGTTAAATAAATCTCAAATTCATTTCTAAAAAATGAAAACAATGTTTATATTTATTATTTTGAATAAAATGTAAAAATAAATCAGTTTAATTTATGTATAAAAATCTTAGTATCGACGGTTTTCATGCTTAGTATGTTCAAAATAATATAAATTTACTTAAAAACCATAAAAGAAAAATTAGTTAAAAAATTGATACACGTTGAAATTTACACTGTGAAAGTGAACCACACTCTACATAAATCAAAAGAAATAAAATAAGTATACGAAATAATTTATAACATAGAGAATATTCCATAAATTTAAAATTAGATTTGATTGTATATATATATATATATATGCTATTTATAAGATCGTTTTTGTTAAGTATTAAATAATTGAAAGATTGCAATCTTTTAAATTAGCTAAATATTAGGTAATTAAATGTAATACCTATAATTTATAAGGAAAATCATATTTATCATGTTTTGTAAATTCATTTTAAATATATTTATATTTTCAAAATCGCTTTAAACGATAATGATTGTTGTCAAACTTAATAATTCTAAGATTAACTAAAATATTAAAGAATAATCAACATGCTATATATATATATAGTGTTCCATATGTGGTATTTTTATTTAGCAAGTTATTTATTTGTTGTATTAAATGATATTGATTGGTGGCAAATTTTAAAATAAGAAGTGTATTATTTTGTAAATATGACAAAAACCCAAGGACAAAATCCTAGGTTATTAAAATAGCATCATGTTTTAATAGTATAGATGTACATATTCATAGTGAGATAAATCAAACTTTCTTCCGATTGATTTCAAACTTTCAATCTTAATCAAGTATATTTTTCTTATATGATAAAAAATAATTTAATTTTCTAAATTTGAGATAATTTGGATAACCAGATGTGAATAAAGTAATCAATAAATTAAGTGTTTCTATGAAAATATAGCCAAGTACATTATAATCAACAATATGCGTCTAGTATATACTGGAAAACTAAATTTTTATGGATAGAAGAATATATACATTTAAAAATATAATGTCATTACTTTATCTTTCTATAATTAAACTACAATTTAAACGAGACCTTTTTATTTAGTGATTTGCTAAAAGAGTAATAATATGTTTTACATCTTTCTAGAAATATTAATTTTAAATTAAAAATGTATTTTATCTATAATAGTGAAGGCAAATTTAAGCATTAATGATATTTGATTAGTTGTAAAAAAATTTTTGTTTATTTTTGTCTATTTTGTTTGTTTTTACATATTTGTACACCAAGACATTAATTCGAAATCTCGGATAAAATAAATAATAGTTAATTTTTATAAAAAAACATATTATACATCAGACCGAATTTGAATAGTATATAATTCATTTATTATATTTCATTTTTATAATATTCATTAAATTTGATGTGAACATGAAAACACTGTTTTACTATTTCATATAGTTATCAAATTTTCACATTTTCATGTTTCTGAAAAGTGATTCCATTACATATAACTAACATCTTAGAAATATGATTAAAAAATATGACTAATATTATAGTTAATTATCCTACAAATTTTTGTTCAATTTATTTCATCCTTTTATAATTTAGTTATTTTGCTATTTTGTTGTTCATCTAACTTATTAGTAAAACATATAAGAAATTGTATTCAAACTAAGGTTTCAGATAATTTGATTTAATTGATTTTTAGATAATTTATCGCAAAGTTTAAAGTATTTTTTTGTTAAACCACTCTAAAATATCAGCTAACTATGAGATTTAAATTTTAAGTTTTTAACTAAGAAATTCCATCCAAATACTTTAAAATTGCTTAAAATCTTAAAAATTTCATGACTTAAAGTATTTTCAATAATAATAGATTTCAGAGTGCTATATAAAATGTTACGTTCAATAACAGTGGATTTTAAATAAATTTTTAAAATTTATGTTTGTTATAATAACAGTAGATATATCATTTTGATACAAATTATCTAAAATTCTCAGTTAAATACACATTCCATCATATGATTAGTGCTTAAAAGGGAAGAACACCGTTATCATCACGTTCTGTGCTAAATCAAAGTATCTGATCCAATATGGTTTCAACACCGGATGAATTAGCCGCATAATTTCACAAGTGCGCAAATTGACGAGGTTTCATGAGATATTTCAACTTTTTTGTTTTTCATTCATTATATAACTAATGTAACATTTTCAGTATAGTTTACATGTTCAACATAATTGTTCATCCTTCAGATTAGGTGATCTCTCCAATCAAATCAGAAAATATTTGTATAGATACAATTACATGTGTCTAGTGTTGAATTTTATTTATCTTCTAGTGAACTGATAACTATTACTAATAAACTAGTTTAAGATCTGTGTTTTGCGTGGAATAAGCATTGTATATAAAAAATATTTTTACAATTATAAATTTAATGATAACAAAATTTTCAATATGTGAATTTTAATAGTTTAAATAATCTATAATCATCGTCCGAATTAACTGTAAATTTCGAAACTAAAATTTTGAGTTTTTATTTCTTGTTCAATACAAATTTGAAATTAAAAAATTTGTGTATTTTTATATTATATATATTTTAATATAAATTTATTCATATGGTTGCATGATCATTTATATCTTTTTATAGTTAAAATTTTAAGCTTTTAATCTCAATTTTGCTAATGAGAGGATTTTACGAATTTTAGTAATTTATAGTTATTTTTAAAATTCAAATTATATAATATATGAAAATGAAATTTTATTATACGGTTACTATAATTGTTTATTTTAGAGACCTAAAAAGTTTTTATCACAAATATAGATCTTAAAATAAAAATGACGAAAATAAACATAAATGTTTTATACAAAATAAATAAATTTACACTTATACCATTTGGGTTAACTAATTCTAAACCTTTTTGTTTAGAGTTGAGGAGTGAAGTTTTTGGGTTAGGACAAGTTTTTTTTTAAAAAAAACTTAAAATTTTCAAAATAAAAAATGCCATTTTGGTCGTTTTAATTTTTGAAGTCTGTTTTTTGATAAAAAAATTAAAAATGTTTTGTTGAGAGTTTTTCCATTTATTTTATGTTAATAATATAAAATTAAATATAAATGACGAAGTATACACAATTGTTATGGATATTTATTATTAAAAATATTAATTATCATATATATATATATATATTTACAATATAGCTTTTAAAAATTAATAATGTTGGAACTTTGAAATTTATTAATCTATAGAATAATTAATTTACAACAGTTTCCTTATTTAGATTTCTTATTTTAATATTTTTCTTATTCTAAGTCAAGAAAAATATTTGATTTTAATGTATAGATATTAAATATTATATTGAAATTTTACTTTTATATTAATTATATTGTATTATTTGGTGTATATAATATATATTGCATATAATTTATAATTTAAATGTGATTTTAGATATAATATAATTAAATCTAGTCAACAATATATTAAGTGTTAAAATATAAAAGTACTTCTAATATGAATATTAAAAAAAAATATAATGATAGGTAGTTAATTATATATATATATTATTAAATTATAATTATAATATGAATATATAGTTTATTTTCTTATTATATTATCAATTTGTGTCAAATTTAAAGTGTTCCAAACCACTACAAAAAAATGATTATATTACATCACATAACTAGTATCAGAAAAATAAAAGATTTAAAATTAAATTACTTATTAACAACTGATACAAACTATTTATGTTTAACATCAGTTATAACAACTGATATTGTATTAACAGATTTAACATCACTTCAAGAAAATTGATATGAATAAATATTAACTTACATCACTTATAAATAAATGATAGAAATATGAATTTACATCAATTATATAATTGATACATTTTTTAGTTTTCACTAATATCACTTAGATAAATGATACAACCTTAATATCACTTAAATAAAAGATGCAAAATTCAGTAATTTGACATCAATTAAACATTTGTTTTAATATTTTTAAACATGCCTATATTTACGAGATGCAGTTACTACTTTTTGCTTTAATTAATTTTTGTGATTTTAATTTAACTGATCCATGATCTTCTGTAACTGTTTATTCTTAGCAAAAACATTATATTCTGTCATGATTTCCTCTTATAGTCTCATTCATCGTTTCTCTTCCTCTTAACTGTTTTTGGCTAAACTTCTCTTCTTAACTTTTAAAATTCTTATCAGTTCAAAATTTAGAGAAAATTGGAAAAAAAGGACACTATGAACTTGGATTTGTCACAATAGGATTTGTGACACATATTTTTGAAAAATAGGATTTTAATTCTTGTTAATACCAAACTACCCTTAATTTCTCAAGTAAGTTGAATTAAAATTATATATTATAATTTTCGTAATTGGTTTTAAAGTTAAATAAAATTAACAAAACTTAAAAAATTACAAAAAAGAAAAACAGTTAAAAATAAGAAAAAGGCAAAAGGGGTTTCCGATACCCTAATTTATTAACCTCCTTCTCTTTTCCGCTGTAGAACAAAGGGACTTCCATGGCGATTTAGGCTTCAACTCAGAGAAGCTAAATCTTTCTCGGAGTTTCATCTTCCTGTAGTCTCGAATCTTGTCTTCGTCATCCTCCTCTTCGATCTCACTGAAGATACAACGAAATCTCGTCTTCGTCACCCTCCTCTTTGTCTTCTTCGTCTTCGTCGCCCTCCTCTTCGTCTTCGTCTTCCTCCTCTTCGATCTTACTGAAGGTATTCACTTCTTCTTTTTATTCTCATCTAAAACTTAATCAAATTGTTCTTCCCTTTTACACAGTTTTTTTTTTAAATCGATTTGAACTTGGATTAAAATCGATTTGAGCTTCAGTTATGAGCATGTAATACACTATCCCTTTTACACAGATTTTTGTAAAATCGATTTGAACTCAATCTACTTGTTCTTCCCTTTTACACAGATTTTTTTTTTTAAAATCGATTTGAACATGGATTAAAATCGATTTGAACTTGAATTATGATCATCTAGTACACTATCCCTTTTACACAGATTTTTTAAGTTCGATTTGAACTTGGATTACACAGAATTTGTTTTAAATCGATTTCTCTTGCTCTCATTAACATGTTGAACTAACAAGTTTTGAACTTGGATTTTAGATATGTCGTTGGATTTACCAAAGAGGATTTTTAAGGAGGGCGAGGAGCCCCAAGTGACTCAAATCAACAACAGCTGCAGGATTGACTACATTATCCGAAAGTTCAGTGAGTGGCTGCCAAAGGAGTTGGAAGCTGTGAAAAAAGATCCAGTCTTTTCTCAGATTTTTAAGCTGCATGACAATGGTCTTGGGTTCTCGGCGAGAGTTGTACACAGCTTCTTGTGTAGGGAGCTGGTGACTTACAAAATGCACGAGCTTTGGTTCATCTTTGCGAGGAGGCCACTTCGATTTTCATTACAAGAGTTTGATGCAGTAACCGGGTTTGAGTGCAATACTCATATCTCTCTTAAGGAGTTCGAAGACTGGAAATATGATGGTAGTTTCTGGAGCAATGTGTTGAGGAGAAGAGATGGATCACTTACACTCTTCAACCTATGGAATAAGGACAAGGAAGCTGTTAAGAAGTGGAAGAATGCAGATCGCATACGACTAATCTATCTCGCCATCATTCTTTGTGTGGTTTTAGCGAGAGATGAGAAGGCTAATATCCCCCTCAAATACATCAAGGTGGTCATGGATCTTGAGAAGGTTGGCAAGTATCCTTGGGGAGTAGCGGCCTATGATCTTCTCTGCAACTCAATAGCCAAAAATCGTGACAAGCTGAAGGATAAGACTACTAGTTATGTCTTGGNATCCCCCTCAAATACATCAAGGTGGTCATGGATCTTGAGAAGGTTGGCAAGTATCCTTGGGGAGTAGCGGCCTATGATCTTCTCTGCAACTCAATAGCCAAAAATCGTGACAAGCTGAAGGATAAGACTACTAGTTATGTCTTGGATGGTTTCTCTTACGCCTTGCAGATTTGGGCAATGGAAGCTGTACCAAAGATTGAGAAGCTTTGTGGAAAAAAACTTAACAAAAGTTTCACAAACGGTCCTAGATGGATAAACTGGATGGGAGCTGCAAAGGTGTCATACGATGAGATCAATCGGTTGGAGCAAATCCTGACACCCAAGGTAATCTCTAATCTTTATGTAAGTTGAGTCCAGCTAGTTTTGTATGCATTTTTTTAAGATCTAAGTTTCTTTAAATTTCTTGTGTAGGTTGACATCTATCCATATATCGACTGGAGGGGAAATTATGATATAGTCCAAGCTCATGTGTTTACCAGAGCTGATGATGTGGTGGATGAGAGAATCGATAATCTGATGGAGTTGATAAGAACAAAACATGATTTTAGTGACCATGTTTGGGGTATTGAAGAAACACCCGAGGATGAATCTGCTGTGAATGATGACTCAGCTGTCCATGATGAAGCCGCTGAGAGTGATGAAGACTATCATACTCCAAAAGGATCAAAGAACCTAGGCGCTACATCAAGCAGGGGTAAGAAGAGGCTTCCAGATCGTGGTATGGAGAAAAGGAAGCATAAGATTCTCTCTACTGGACCAAAGCAAACACCATTTAATGAAGACATGAAGGCTTTTGTGACACAGTTGTTTGAGCAGGGTTTCTCTGGAATGGAACAGAGGCTTCAAAAATAGATGGCTGAGACATTTGAGAAAATGAAAAAAGAGCTTGAAGATTCACGGAAGGAACCTAGCGTTGAAGTTGAGCCTGGAGACTCTTCACCGAAGAAGTCTTCACCGAAGGAGCCTTCAACGAAGTAGTCTTCACCGAAGAGCCTTCACCGAAGAAACCTTCACCTACCAAACATTCGACGAGCCAACCACCATTGAGGAGGTCCACACACGGGGTAAAGAAACACTTGTCTTCACCACTCTCTTAAATGTTATTTTCTCTTGTTTATTAGGTGGTTTGCGTGTCTGTTTGCTTACTATCATCTATGATATCGGTCTGTTTTATAAGGTCTCGGTTTGTAAGTGTGCTTGGTTTGTAAGTGTGGTTGGTGTGTTAGTGTCCTTGGTTTGTAAGGGTGTTGTTTGAAACTTATGTACAATGTTGGTGTGTTAGTGTCCTTAGTTTGTAAGCATGTTGTTTGAAACTTATGTACAATGTTGGTGTGTAAAATATTAGAATTATTTATTAAATGTTCATGTAATGGACTTATGTGAATTGACATAACAGGAAGCATCCAAGAGTTCCTTTGATGTGAATTTTAGTGAAGAAGATGATATCCCAGAGTTCATAGATACACAAAGCGTTGAAGGGCTTTCTCAGACCTCGTATGTGCCCGGCTTTGATCCATCTCAGACCAAGCAGAGAGACGAGTGGTGGACTCCAAGGACTTCAGTCAGAGATTCAGAAGCTCCACTGCCGTCACAGTGGCAGAAATGGAATAAAGGAAAAAGACTTCAGCTTACTGATTCACCATTGCGCACAGATGGTTCTCCGCAGTCGTCACTATATTATTGCTCTGAAGAATCGTGGATAGGATTCACGGAATGGGTTAAGACACCAAAACCTTTACCACTTGGTCCGTCAATCTTAAATTTGCCTATAGCTACAAGGATAGTAACTCCAGGAAAATGGCTTGGCAACGAGGTAATGTTTTATTGTACTAATTTGTTGAATTTATCTTCTCTAAAACATCTTGGTTGCTACATTAGTTTAATTTCATTGTGAATACTCAGGAAATGGATGCATTTATGTTTATATGGCGAGTTAACACAACTTTGAAGCATTGGGGCCCGAGCCGTGTTGCTTTCATGAGTGTTATGTTCTGCCTCCAAATCGATGCCGCATACAACAAGTTCACTCGTGACAAAAAAGCCTATGGCCTGAGTTTCTTCTTGGGTATGGTAGAGGAGAACTTCCATCTCATGGGCGGACTGATCTAGTTTGGGGTGTGGATATTGATCGTCTCTACTTTCCGTTGTTTGTAAATGGTAATCATTCTCTCCTCTACACGACTAAGTTTTCATGAGTGCTACATTCCTTTGTTTGTAAATATTGTCCATGGTAATTATTGTCCACTGCAGGTAATCACTGGGTTGGTGTTCATGTCAACATTATTGAGAAAAAGGTGGAAGTGTTGGATAGTGGTCGGGGAAGAAATATACAACACGTTGAGAAGTTTGCTGCTTTGATTCCTAGGATAGTGAAGGCTGTTGGACCACCTGTAAGACAGAAGCAGTTACTCCTCAAATCTTATTCTATCGTGGATGTTCCTATGAAGACGAGATTGAAAAAGTCTTGTTGTGATTGCGGTGCATACGCACTCAAGCACTTGGAATGCCTTCTGCTTGGTATCGATCTAAGTTTAGTTGATGATGAAATAATCATGGGTTGCAGACAGAAGATTGGTGTGGATTTATGGGAGGCTGCACACGATCCCATTTACGCTGTGGCAATGACACGATATGTGCCTTCACCATGGGAGAGAGAAGAGTCCTTTGAACTCGAAGATTGAATGTGTCTAAGTATGTGGAAAACTCTAGATTGAATGTGTCTAAGTATGTGTAACTCTAGCTTTGGATTTTTTAGGAATTATGTTGCAACTCTAGCTTATGTTTGGATGGAAATTTGTGGCCACTCTAGCTTTGGATTTTTAAGTTCCTCAAATTGTCACAAACATTGATCGATTAGTCTCAAGAGTTTAGCAAATACGAAATAGTCAAATAGGTTGTTAAGTAAAAGATCATTGTTGATTCAAGATCAACATGAAACAAAACAGAAACAAAATAACACACAAAACAAACTAGATGGGTAAATCGCATGTTCCTCTCTTGTGTCCTTGGGTACCACAACGACTACACTTGTGTTTTTTATTCTTTGTTGATCCCTGAGAAGATTTTATCTTGTCTTCTACTGATTCATACCTCCTCTTTATTGGTCGACCAGCACTCTTTCTTGTCTCTGGTGGCAAAATCTTAGCAAGTTTAACCTCAGCGGGGACATTCCATTCAGACTCTGGAACTCCTATTGGATTAATGCATTCCTCATAGGCGGTTCTCCACGCTGCAGTGGTGTATAAGACATCAGTGAATCTGTGCACTTCCAGGCATGCATCAAAAAAAAATGTGATGAATAAATTGCAGGAATGGCGTGTTCAAGTGTTTATACTTCCATACCTCGTGAATAAATTGCAGGAATGGCGTGTCGGCAAGGAATTTTTCCTATATCATACTTCCCACATGTGCATGTTCTTCTTTCCAAATCAACAAAACAATCATATATGTCACCTTTCACAAGTGATTTGAAGTCGTCAACCTTGTGAACTTGAAACCCTTTTGCCTTCACAATTCTCCTATCAATCTTTTTCTCCACCTTAGNGTGCATGTTCTTCTTTCCAAATCAACAAAACAATCATATATGTCACCTTTCACAAGTGATTTGAAGTCGTCAACCTTGTGAACTTGAAACCCTTTTGCCTTCACAATTCTCCTATCAATCTTTTTCTCCACCTTAGTGGTTAAAGGATCAAGATGCTTAGAGCTTACCAAGCGACGCTCATAGAACCATCGAGTCAACAGTTCTCTAATACTATCTAGCAAAGGAATAACCAGACATTCTCTAGGTATTCTCAGTACTGAATTTATCGACTCTGCAGGGTTTGTGGTCCTAATGTCATACCTTTTACCAGTGAAGAGAGAACGAGCCCATTTGCGCAGATCAGCTTCCCATAGATATCTTCCAAGGTCAGGACTCATAGCAAAAATTTCGGTGATACGTTTCTCAAATTCAGTGTACCTATATGCCCGTGAAGCCTGTTCAACCAAGGCAGTGAACCATTTTGTCTCTAAAAATGCAACCACATTGGTCAACAAGTGATGAATGCAAATTCCATGTGCTGATCGAGGGTAGACAGTCCCAATCGCTTTAGCAACAGACACATTTCTATCTGAGACAAAAGCTAAGTCCTGACAATCAGCAATAACCACTTTCAACTGTCTGAATAACCAACCCCATGAATCGTCATTCTCTGAATCAACAACTCCAAATGCAATCAGATACAAATTAGAGTTACCATCTACAGCAGTAGCAACAAGTAGAAATCCTTTGTATTTATTTTTCAGAAAAGTTCCATCAACAACAATCACCCTTCGCATTGCATTGTAGAATCCTCTAACTGATTGGCCAAAGGACATAAATAGATACATGAATCTCCCCTTCTCATTAAGTTCATAGTGAGTATGCGTCCCAGGATTAGCTTCTTTAAGCATGTGCAAATACGATGGTATTTTAGCATAACTGCGATCTGGTATACCTCTAGCAGCTGCTATAGCAAACTCACGAGCTTCCCAAGCGTGCCAATAATTAATCTCACAACTATGCTCCAATCTCATGAATTGAATGATGTCATTTGCTTTTGGGCCATCGTTGGCATCACCATATCGATGTTGTATTAGACTCCCAGTTGTTCTTGCCGATGCTGTTTTTCCGAATTTGCTTTTCTTTGAAGGAGCACATGTATGTATTTCCTCGCACTGGTTGATTATGAAATATGTAGACCCGTCCAGACCTTCTGCACGCACAATCCAGTTGCATAATGCATCCTTACATCGGCAATACCACCATTTTCTCGTGGATTTCAGAACAGTGTAATCGAAATGATTCTGCATAGCCAAAACCTCCATTGTTGCCTTCAACACCTCTTTACATCTGAAAATTTGATTTTTCTTCATGAAATCTCCTCTCCAAGATCGACCATCCTTTTCACTATCTCCATTATTTCAAGAATCTCCAATGTTTTCACTCCCTAAACCATCATTAGCGCAACCATGATCCTTCCTTCTATCACAAGACTCCTTTGACGGCTTCACAAACTCTGCTCTATTTTTCTCATGAACTTCTTCATCCTCAACATTACTTGAATCACACGGCTCCTTATTCAAATCAATATTGACTCGTTCTTTTTGATTAACACCAGAACCAGAGAACGTGACACACAAAGTAGTAGATGAATCCTTCTTTGCATACGGCACAAAATTAGATGATTGTCGATCATTGGTGATAATAATTGGAGGATTCCCTCTTTGATTCACCATCGAATAACTGAACTCAGCATTCACAACAGTATGATCCACCCCATAATCCTCACACACGATCCTCTTGACCTTCTCTAAAGGAGTAGTAGTTTCTAATGTTATCATTCGACCACGCCTTGCTTTGTCTACCACGAAACTCCACTCTTCACTGCAACTAGACACCCATTCACCAGATTTAACATAGATTAGAACCATGATGTATTGATAGAGAGAAGAGATGATTGTGTGGATGAAGAAGAGAGAAACACAAAAAAAAAGAGAAAAAGATCGTGGGGAGGAGGAGAAGAACGTGAAATTTGGAGAAAATATTCTTTGCTAGATTTAGGGTAGATTTGGTTTAGATTTAGGAAACTTCTTTAACCGAATATGGAAGTTTCCATATTTTCCGGATTTGCCTAGAATATGTATACTACCAACACAGAACACAGTATAGGCGGTATGAAACATATTCTTCCTAGAGGCGACATATAAGGTAAAAGGCAGAACATGTTTTGGCACGTAATGTAGCCGAATTATATCATTGCGTTGTGGCTATATATCGTGTTCAAGCTGAAGGTAGAACGAAGACATCTTTCTAGATTACAACGTAACTAATTCTATCTTTGTCAGAATATACAAGAAAGGTTATATTACGGTATATATCTTTGTCAGAATATACAAGAAATGTTAGATTACGGTATATATCTTTGATATATCTATGTTTATCACTTAGAATCTGATTTATAAACTAAGTAAAATACCAGAATGCGTATTTTAGCTTTGGCTAGAAGATTAAATAAAATATGATACCAAATTTTTTTTTTTATTTAAACATATATATTGTCATACTTAAGTTTACAACAGTTTTCATATTTTTTTACTTTTTTAAAATTCATTTTACTATTTTTCCATTAAAGAAGGGTAAAACATGTCCATAAATGGTCAAAAGTATGAAAAATCCTATTCTGACAAACACAAGTTCAAAGTGTCCCATTTTTTCAATTCTCCCTAAAATTTATGGTTCTAGACTATTTGATTTACAAGAAAATCAACAGTGAATACATGATGATGATGTTTATAGATCCTCTTATGTATGATACGAAAGGAAACTAGGTTCTCCTAGACACATGAATCTGTTGGAAAGGTAATATTTTCTTTTGTTCTTCTTCTACTTTTATTTTTGAAAAATCACATAGTACTTCCTTAACTCAATTTAACTAGATATCATTCTCGTCAATAGCAAATGAAGAGTATTCTGCAAAAAGGATTAAAAGTCTATGGGAGATAAGCAGTTGTAGAAAAATTCTTGGACGAATCTCGCTAACTAGACTACTAAATCGATTTGCTTCACACCACTAATGGAGACTGACGATAAAATAAAGAACTTCCATTTGCTTTACAATCTTCATTGTGAATTCATTTCCTTTCTTTTTCCTCTTTCTTTTTAATTTTTTCATGATTCTTCAGATTGTATTGTCAATGGATAAATAAAAGGAAAAGGTTATAGACAATATTTTTTTGGTTTATCTACTGATATAAAAAAACATCAAATGTAAAAATAAAAAAATAATTTTAATCGATGACTGTAAATTATATAATTTTAAAAATATTTTTTTTGAAATTATAGATTTGATTTATTGATAAATGATAAAAATATTAAATCAGTTATTTGAATCGATACAAAACTAATATCATTTACAAAACTGACATAAATATTAATATCATTTCTGTGAATTGATACGCATTAATATCATTTACAGTAACTGATGAAAATATTTGACATTCTTACATCAATTATTAATAAAATAATGTAAATTATTTGCATCACCTCTTTCAGAGTCATTTAAATAAATGATGTAAATTTTTTTACATCATTTATAACTAATGCAAATATTTTAAATAAATGATGTTAAACAAGCTTTTTTTGTACTGAACTAAGACCGGCAAAATTTATTAATTTATGAAGATTATTAATTTATTGAGTACTAATTTGTAATGGTTCTACTGTGTTTTAATCATATTAGGTAATCCTGTAACTTTTAATTAAAGAAAGAAATTAAAAATATGAATTATACATAATTAATTTAATGAAATTATATTATATATTTAATACACCTACATTATTTCATAAATATATTAAAATTTATTTTTAGTGTTAATACATGTCATAACTAAAATGTTGTAATGTTTTTTTTTTAAAATATACAAGGTCAAGAACAATGATTACAAATAAAGATCAATGATGGTCCTCGGAGTTTCTCTTTGGAATGACAATTGTTTCCGATGAAACATACATCACTACTTTAGTGGTAATATCAAATATAAATTACGAAAAGATTTTCTTTTCATTTCTTTTTCCCAAAACACTCGGCATCTTGCTTTGTATATGGAATCAACTGAGGAGAATATTCCTGAATTAGGATCAAATGGCCTTTGAGTCCATGACCCTTTGAATCCAAATGACTGAAGGATAAAACATTACTATTTCATAAAGAAGCATTAAATAGATGCCCTCCATTGCGTCGCGATAATAGAAATAAGCTGAATCATTCTCATCGTCATCCATCAGCCGTTTTATAGGAAATTAATGGTGTGCTGGCGCTACGCGCCGGATTCATATATGTTATTATAAAAAAAGTTGCGATTTATTTTGTGGTTTTATTGAAGAGATTATGTTCAGAAATTGATGTTGTAACTATGTTGAAGACAATGATCTTTTCTGATTATTAGTGGAGTAGCATAAGTGGTTGTTATTAATCGAAACAAATAAAAGTAGAGTAAAAATTTGATAGACTTTACAAAGTTAATTTAGTAAATACTTAAACATAAAGTAAAGTTCATGTTTGTGAATGAAAAATGTAAATAGTTGTGTTTGTTGTGTGATTAAGTTGTTTCAAGGAATATAATATATAGTTTCGTCCTCTTAAAATAATAACAATCCTAGACTGATCGTTTATATCTTATACACAAAATAGTAACAATCCTAGACTGATCGTTTATATCTTAAACGCCACCATTCTCGTGACCGTTAAGATCAAGTCCCGTGAGCATATGTAAATACTGGCTTTTGCAATTACACTGTATTTACAGTGTGAGCTAATCATTCAGTTGGGAGGAGTGTAGGCACCTTGCAACGATAAACTTTAATTTGTAAGATTATAGCTTCTTAAATCCAATTTTTTGTGTTAATTTTTAGCAGTTTGTTATTTATAAGCTTGTCTTCTAAGCGTATATGATGTGTCATTATAGGTTATATAAGCTATGAAATGTGTCTAATCTAGTATGAGATGTGCAAGTGTTCATAATTTTCTGTAATGGCAACTTCTTAATTTTATCATTTTGTTAATTATTATCAGTTTGTTACTTATAAATTTCCCATTTAAGACCTTGTATATGTGGCAATCATTTTTTTTTTTGAACAGATTCTTATATATGTGGCAATCATAAACCAAAGTGATATAAGCTCCCACCTTTGTTTAGACAAAGTGATATAAGCCATGCTCTTTGTTTATTCTTTTAGAAGTTGTGCAAGTGTTCATTAGCTCTGTAGTTTGTCTAATCTTATATGAGTTATGAAAGTGTTTATAATTTTCTATGATGGTATCTTCATAATTCTATTAATTTGTGTTAATTATTATCATTTGTTACTTTAAATTGTGTACACTAANTGAGAATGTGTGTAGATCTTAAAAAGAATTTTGCAAGTTGGGTAATACATAAATCATTCTATAACTGGCCATTATATTTTGAAGAGCCCAATCCATTTTGTAAAAAAACTCAAAAAATCAGAATGTGACAAACCGAGATGAGAAGAATTAATTTTGTCCGGTTTGATTTCAATTAGTAATTGCTGACATGTCTTTTTTTGCCCCATGTTCTAATGCTGATGTGGAGGCTTGAGAAGTGAGAAAACTCAACTTTATTGTATAAGATTTGTTACTTATAAATTTCCCATTTAAGACCTTGTATATGTGGCAATCATTTTTTTTTTTTGAACAGATTCTTATATATGTGGCAATCATAAACCAAAGTGATATAAGCTCCGACCTTTGTTTAGACAAAGTGATATAAGCCATGCTCTTCGTTTATTCTTTTAGAAGTTGTGCAAGTGTTCATTAGCTCTGTAGTTTGTCTAATCTTATATGAGTTATGAAAGTGTTTATAATTTTCTATGATGGTATCTTCATAATTTTATTAATTTGTGTTAATTATTATCATTTGTTACTTTAAATTGTGTACACTAAAATGTCGAAGATGTTGCAATATAAGTGATACAAACTATGCACCTTGTTTAGTTATAAGTTGTGCAAGTGTTAATTATTTTATATGAAATATAAAGATGCATGAGAACAAACTTTACAAAAAGGTAAAAAAAAAAACTTTACAAAACGGTGACCGTCGGTTTGATCTTTGAAACCTAAGGTAAGAAGACGACTTAACGGGCTGAGAATGTGTGTAGATCTTAAAAAGAATTTTGCAAGTTGGGTAATACATAAATCATTCTATAACTGGCCATTATATTTTGAAGAGCCCAATCCATTTTGTAAAAAAACTCAAAAAATCAGAATGTGACAAACCGAGATGAGAAGAATTAATTTTGTCCGGTTTGANTGAGAATGTGTGTAGATCTTAAAAAGAATTTTGCAAGTTGGGTAATACATAAATCATTCTATAACTGGCCATTATATTTTGAAGAGCCCAATCCATTTTGTAAAAAAACTCAAAAAATCAGAATGTGACAAACCGAGATGAGAAGAATTAATTTTGTCCGGTTTGATTTCAATTAGTAATTGCTGACATGTCTTTTTTTTGCCCCATGTTCTAATGCTGATGTGGAGGCTTGAGAAGTGAGAAAACTCAACTTTATTGTATAAGATAAATTTCTGTTTGATTAAGTCGGTCCGTATAGTTTGTCTTTCGTGTTTTTCTTCAATGCTAACAAACATCTTCCTAGTTACAAAAAAAAAAAAACATCTTTCATTATCATAATACTAAAGGTCTTAAACGTGTAAACCAACAACAGAATATATTACTATAGTAGTCGATCAAAGTTGAAATGCTCCTATCACACAAGCTAGTTGCTTAGTATTTGTGACAAAGATCTACCGACTAGATGTTAACAACGTCTTAGATCAGTTTGATATAGTGTAAGAGTTATTTTATAAGACCATCTCTATCAGGGATGTTAACGACGTCCAATCGATTTCACTTCCAATCGATTCCACTTCCGCAGAGACCAAAAGCATCATTATTCGCTACACATCAAGAAGCTGTCCGTAAGGATGTCGAACATGCTTTTGGGGTATTGTAAGCTAGATTTGTCATAGTCAAAAATCCAGCTCTTTTGTGCGATAAAATAAAAATTGGAAAGATAATGAGGGCATGCATCATTCTACATAATATGATCGTTGAAGACGAACGAGATGGGTACACTCAGTTTGATGTATCAGTTTTCGCACAACCGGATTCAACCCGAAGTTCACAAGTGGATTTCACGTATTCTACGGATATGCCTTCAAATCTCGGTAATATGATGAGCATTCGGAATCAGATTCGTGATAAAACAATACATCATCAATTGAAAGCTGATTTGGTTGAGAATATATGGCAAAAATTTGGAATAAATCAAGATTTCAACTGATCGGCTTTTTCTCGTTTACAAGTTGTAATTGTATTTTTAATATGCTTTTATGTCATTTGTATTAAATTTTTAATGTATGCTTTTTATTTTAAATCATTTTATTTAAAAAAAAATTTCCTAAGAATCCCTAGGAGGTTCGCCCATTGAAGGATGAAAATATTATTAACACTAACCAAGGCTCTTAAGTTTTCAAATCACCATATTAACTCTTAATTTATTCTTAAGAGCCTCATTTTCATCCCAATGGATGGACATGCTCTAAGACCATCTCCATCGGGGGGATGCTGTAGGGTTCTTAGCCCAAAACAAAAAAAATTAAATAAAAAAGCCCAGAAAATGACAGAACCGTGCCTTCTTTTGGGCTTCTTGGATTTGGTAAGAGGCGCATACGAGGCAGTGTCACCGCACATGTATTGCCTCTCTCTCTTCCTCGTGGTTTCGACGAAACCATATTCTTTCGTAATCTCCGTCTTCTCTCTCAGGCAATCTTTGATGTTGGAGTCACCGGAATCTCCGTCGGACCATCTTTTCTATCAGTCTCCGTCGGGCCATCTTCTCTATCAGTCTGTCTTCTCTCTTGGTCCGTCATCGCTCAGGAGACAACTCCGTTGTCTGTCTCACTGTTGCCTCTCTGTCGTGATTGGTTTCACGTCCACTTCCTCGACAAAGCTTCTCTTCCGCCAGCTCCGTCGTGATGGGTCGCCGGGGTCTCTCATCCTGAGTGTAAGTGGCTCCGATGTTCATAATTTTTTTTGTTTGCATGTCTTGTTTGTGTTCTTGAGAATGATGAATGTGTGATGTGATTGTGTTGTCCATATGGGTTTATGTCAAATTGTTGTGATCTCCTCGTTTTGTCGAGAAAGATGGAATTTTTTTAAAATGTCTTTTACAATCTTAGATTAGGTTCATGTTTTAGAACTTGTCTGTGTTCAGTCCTTGTTTTTCCGTAAAGAAAACCAAATGTTCAAACATGATTCATGATTCATACATATTTTTCTGTGTTCGATTCTTGTTTTGCCGTAAGCTTTACTTGATTTTACTATGTTCAAACCTCTGTTTTCTCATACATATTTGTCTATAATTTTTTGTTGGTTGTGTATAAAGGTTGGTGTTGGTTCATTCATTACGGATCCCACCCGAGTGTCTCATAAACGGCTACAACTTCATCAAAGCAAGAGGTAATAACTCTTTTTCTTTTATGAAGATGTTAGGTACTTATTAGATGGAATTAAATGGACTTGATTGTTTGTTGGTGGTTGTTTTTTGCGTGTTTAGATATTGATTAGGGTGAATTGATTTTCATTTAGTTTTCTTGGTTGTTATAGTTATAGGTAAGAACATTGATTGCCATTAAAAAACACAGTAATCTTTCCTTAACGTTGCATTTAAAATCGAGCACCTCTCCCCTTCTCTTTTCATATGTCCTTCTTCAATTATAATTCTATTCTCCTTCTTCTTCACTATGGATCTTAGTCAAACCGGTAGCTTTCAAAGCCTCTTAAACAGTCAAAACCCAAACACCTCCTTCTCCTTTATGTCTTCCTCGGATCCCTTTTTCTTCGGATCATAGTGGGGTGATGATGGAAATGAAGATGAACTTATGGTGTCTGATCGTAAAGAAAGAAGAAAGTGGTCTCCAACTGAAGATATCGTTCTCATAAGCGCTTGATTGAATACATCGAAAGACCCTATCGTGGGTAATGAGCAAAAGGCGGTTGCGTTTTGGAAATGCATTGCCTCATATGTTTCAGCAAGCCCAAAGCTTTGTGCTTTGCAAAAGAGAGAGCCTAGCCACTGTAAACAAAGGTGAGCCAAGATCAACGAGGGTGTTTGTAAATTTGTGGGGTGTTATGAAGCAGCACGTAAAAGTTGGTCCAGTGGGATGAGTGAGGATGATGTGATGAAGAAGGCTCGTGATATCTTCTCTAATGACTACAAGGTCAAGTTTACACTAGACCATGTGTGATTGGAGCTTCTCCATGATCAAAAATGGTGTGGGGCTTCTTCTACTAAAGAGAAGGTAAACTCCAAAAGAAGAAAAGTGGATGACCAATCCGCACAGTCATCCACCTCGGTGCTAGGTTGCGATGGACAGGAAGCCATGGCTCGGCCTGTTCGTGTCAAAGCAGCAAAGGCCAAAGCTAAAACCAAGTCAACGAATTCAGAAGAAGCCATGGAGTTTCATGGTCTGTGGGATATAAAACAAAAGGATTTTGAGTTCAAGGAGAAGCTTAACAAGCAAAAGTTGCTTGAAAGCCTCATTGCGAGGACATACACTCTTTCTGAACAAGAAATCAGTTTGAAAAACAAATTAATATCTAAAATGTTGTGAATTTTGGTCTGTATGCATGTTTCTTTTTATGGTTAAAGTTTCTGTTTCTGTTTTTTTTTTTAATCTCGGGTATTTATTATGCTTAAGTTTGGTCTTTATGCTGGTTTAGATTTATGGTTAACTTCGGGTTTGTTGTTGCCTTGTTATGTAAAAAATTTCATTTCAATTCTTAATGTATCACTTCCTTAAGAAAAACTTTGTTGATTCGTTTTATTATTCTTTTGCTTTTGTGTTGGAGTTATATGTTCAGTTGCATTGCCATAGATGTCTTCATACGTTCTGATGTGGCTTTTCAGGTGGAGCCAAGACCAAACAGAGCCATTTCTTTCTCGTGAGTGACCAGCAGAGCCATTACTTTCTCGTGTGACAAGCAGAGCCATTGCTTTCTCGTGAGTGACCAGCATTTTTGGTGAAAGAGACAGTACTGAACAGAGACATTTACATGTGAACCAGCAGATTGTATTATTTGTATTCTATAAATATAAGTTTGTTGTATCAAATCTAGACATCTCTCATTACCATTTCAATAAGAATAAAAACTTGTTCTTTCGTCTATATCTCTTACTAAGAATAACAACAACAACCCGAGGAACTCCACTTAGCCACACCAAGTTTGTTATTTGTTTCATCTTCTCTTTTGATTAATCATAAACAACAACAACCAGAGAAACATATATAGACATAAAACCCTGCTTAACAAATTTTGATTCATATGTCAACGAAAGGCTGATCTATTACTCAAGCTTGAGGTGGTCTGGGAATCCAGACCGGAATAGAACAACCAACATACATGAGATCCCGATAAAAGGACCGGGCAGTCTTAGCTAAGTGATCTAACACAACATTCAGAGATCGAGGTACATACGATATCTTAAAATCTGGGAAAAAAATCCGCAGCGTCGAGATCCTCTCTAGTTCCGTCGAAAAGCTTGGCCATCCATGGGGGTCCTTTAGCATTGCTAACAATTCCTTGCAGTCCGTCCCAAAGCTCTGACATGGCGAATGTTGAAGCATGTTCTCCATTGCCCACCGCAGCGCTTCTAGCTCAGAATGCAAAGCCGACTCCACTCTACTCACATTTCGCATCCCCATTAGTTGACTTTCTCCCATGTTATCCTTCCAGTCCCAACCACAACCAGAAAATTGGTCAATAGAGGTCCACGAACCATCTATCATGCAAATATCGCGTAGGCTTATGACCTACCGATCAGTGTCCCCATCCTCTTGTGTCACCACAACATCCTGCTCATTAGCTTGAAACCAGGCTAGACACTCACTCTCTGCATATCGGGCCAACTCCAAAGGATCTCTATCTATCTCTCTGAACAACTTATCATTTCGAGCTTTCCAGATGTACCATATCAACCAGGGATAAGGGTCCTTTTCAACTTCTGATCCACAAATGATTTTCTTTCGCCAGAACAGATAATCCATATTCGCGTATGTGCTCTCCAAAGGGAATAGAGTTGAGCTAGTAGGTATAGATGCTAAGGCCCATACCTGTAAAGCCGGTGGGCATTGGAAAATTGCATGTGCAATTGTCTCATCTGGTTCTCCGCATCGTGGGCAGAAATTATCGCATCTCATATGTCTATGATTCAACGCACTCGTTACAGCTACCTGCCCTGAAATAAACTGCCACATAAGATGACACATCTTCGGGGGAGCTTTAACCTTCCAAACATGTGCTTGTAGCCTTTTCAAACTAGGTTCATCCACCAGAAACTCCTCCTCCTTCATCAGTATATTACGAGCTACCCAATATCCGGACTTGACTGTATACTGCCCACTCCTTGTGTAACTCCAGCAGTATGAATCTCTACGATGGGTCAAACTAATAGCCATACTCCTTTTGAGAGGTATGTCAGCAGCGTCCACATATTGTGCCAGCCGATCCAAGTCCCAAGACTTCGTTGCTTGGTTGATGAAATCGCTCACTCTCATATTCGGATTCAGAACCGGAGCTGATGCATGCGCTGGTCTCGCTGGGATTGTGGGAATCCATGGATCCACCCATACATTCACTTCATAACCTGAATGAATTTTCTGTCTAACCCCCAATAGCAATAACTCCCGTGCAGCCGAGATGCTTGTCCACACATACGATGGACTACTGACCGTATGCTTTCGCAAAGGCGAACTTAGTCTATAATACCGCCCTCTCATAACACGAGCCACCAGTGAATCCGGATTATGGGCCAATCTCCACAGCTGCTTTGCTAGTAATGCCAAGTTAAACTCATGTATCATCCTGAATCCAATTCCACCTTCCTCCTTAGACTTGCATAACTTATCCCATGTTGTCCAGTGTAGGCCTCTCTTTGGTGGGTTGGAACTCCACCAAAACTGTGCAATGGCACTCGCTAAGGCATCACATATCTCCAATGGAAGCAGAAAACACGACATAACATAAGTTGGAAGAGCCAACAAGATTGACTTAATCATAACTTCCTTTCCACCTTTAGACAACCATCTACCCGTCCATCCATTGACTCTGTTCCAAAGTTTGTCTTTTAGGAAAGCAAACAATTTGCATTTCGAGCCACTAATGTCCTCCGGTATTCCAAGGTAGGTTCCCATTCCTGCATCATTTTGTATCCCAAGAGTGTCTTTGATCTCCTGCCTGGCCTCGTGACCTATCCTCTTACCAAAGAGTAAAGAGAACTTATCAAAATTGATACACTGTCCAGAGGCTTGTCCATATTTCCTAACCACTTTCATTACTTCTTCACATTCACGGGGCTCCGCCTTACAAAAGAACAGGCTATCATCAGCAAAGAGCAGGTGGGATATCGAGGGACACGCACGCGTGATGCGCATCCCCGTTATCTTTCCCTGACTCTCTGCGTGATTAAGAAGGCTAACGAGCGCTTCCGTGCATAGAATAAAAATGAAAGGGGACAAAGGATCTCCCTGCCGTAAACCTCTCTCTGGGACAATATTCCCCCATGGCTGTCCATTCATGAGAACCTTATACTTCACTGTCGTTATGCATCGCATAATCCAGGTAATCCAGATATCGGAGAATCCCATCTTCCTCATGGTGGCTTCAATGAAAGACCATTCCATGCGATCATATGCCTTGCTCATGACTGTCTTGATGGCCATCCGCTTATTGCGCCCACCTGGTTTTGTCCTTAAGGCATGGAATAATTCCTGGGCAATCATTATGTTATCTGATATCTGTCTCCCAGCAACAAAGGCTGACTGGGTTTCAGAAATCCTATCTGGAAGAACCTTTTTAAGTCTCTGGCATAAAACCTTTGAGATAATCTTATAGCAAACATTGCAAAGACTGATGGGTCGTAGTTGACCCATCTGGTTTGGCTTATCAACTTTTGGGATAAGACAAATATTAGTATCAGTGAGCCCTGTCGGAATAGTCCCTTAAAATAAGAAATCATTAACCATACGAGTTAAATCGTCCTTTACGATATCCCAAAAATTTTGATAGAATAAAGCAATCATTCCGTCAGGTCCAGGAGCTTTCTCAGGATGCATAGCAAACAAGGCTAATTTAACCTCCCATTCTGAAACCGGAGCTGTGAGCCCCGCATTGTCTGCAGGCGTAATTGTAGTAGTTACTTCTGAGAGTGCCTCCTCTATCTCCTCAGGGTTCGATGATTGAAAGATTTGGCGAAAATAACTGGTAGCAATGGCTACCAGACCTTCCTCATCCTCCACAACATTCCCCTCTGCATCTAAAAGTTGGGTCATCCTGTTTCTCGCTCTTCGCTGCTTCGTTAGCGCATGGAAAAATTTTGTGTTTCGATCTCCCTCCCTTAACCAGAATACCCTACATTTCTGTTTTCAGAATAATTCATCCGCCTTAAGGGCATCAGACAATTCTTTCAGAGCCGCCGCTATCTCCTCCGTAGTGGCATCATCATTGGAGGATAACCGATCCACCTTTTCCTTTAACTCCTCTACACTTTTTTCTGAATTCAGATTGTGTTGCCTTTTCCAATCACATAACGCCCTCCTGCAGCTTGTAATGTGCTCCATAATACTTGCTCCTGGTGGTAAATCAGGTGATTTCCATCCCTCAAGTATAATCTGTCTGAGTTCCTCATTCTGAAGCCATCGTTTATCAAATTTAAAGTTTTTCGATCTTCGTGGCTTCTTTTTCAGAATGTCTGCTAGGATTGGACGATGATCCGACCCCCAAAGCCTTAGATACTGAACCTTTGAATGAGGAAATTTCTCATGCCAGTTGCATTTCCTGCTCTTCTTCATACCCATGTGAGCATATTTCCTGTGAAAGGAAACTCCAACATGCCACAATCACTGAGCATCTGCTTGAAAGGCAAGAAAGAGCTATCAGTGCGTCGTCTACCTCCTTCCTTCTCTTCATGACAAGTAATCTCATTAAAATCACCAATCATAAACCATGGTCCATCTCTTATTGTTGAGAAACGTGTAAGACGTTCCCAAACTAGTTCCCTGCGTTCTACAACAGGATCCCCATAAACAAATGTCATATAGACTTTTATTCCATCAATGACTGCCTCAATTTCAATCATTCTATTATTCGAAAACAAAACCTTAACTTGAAAATCATCCATAAAAAATAAAGCTAAACCACCGCTCAGCCCAGATGGCTCAACGGTAAACAAACGATCAAATCCTAAGTCGGCATGAATGTCTTGCAACAGCAGCCTCCTATTCTTAGTTTCAGAAAGGAACACTAGTCCTGGGCGATGCTTCTGACACATCTCCGTAAGGCGTCGAACTGTGAGGTCAGTCCCAATTCCTCGACAGTTCCAACTGAGTGTCTTCATGGATGAACGTGGGATGGGTTTTTGGACCCCATCGAACCACCCTCTTTGTGAACCTTGGATCTATCCATTCGAGCTCTATGGCCGGAGCTCCGAGTGTTGCCTTTGTCGCCAGTCTGCTTATGGGCTGTAGAGCTTAGGACTCTCAACCGTGGGGATCCCCTGCGTAGGACATCTTTCTTCTTTGGAGTTTTCCTAATCCCACTTCTTGAGCCCTTTGCACTTCTTGAATTCCTATCAGCCTCTCTGTGTCGTGGAACATGTCTTTCCTTGGGTACGTCCAACTCCATTAGCTCTTCATCAAAAAGATCATCATCCTCATCCAAACCTTCCACTTCTTTGTTAGCTGGGAATTCCATGTCTGTCAAAGCCCCAATTATACCTGGATCATCAATCTCCATCTCAATAGCATGTGTGGGAGGCGTCAAAGAACGCATCGCACGTCGCTCACGTAGTGTAACATTGACTTGCATGTTCGGAGAAGTGATCTTACTTGCAAGTTTCCTCCGTTGTGGAATCAGAGGGTTCATAGACGAGTTAGGCGTTACATCAGCCTCCTCATAAAGCTTTTTCCTCGCGTCCACTGTTGCAGATGGATCAAACTCCTTCGCGTGATCAGAATGACCACCTTGACTCACCGGATTCATTTTAAAAACATCATCAACGCGCGCGATCAAACGGTCATAAGAACCATGTTGACGTCGACTGTTGCACTCCTGTAAACCTTCCTTTTGACTAGAACTTCCAACCATCCTTGTAGCCGGCTTATCACGAGCACTTGGATGAAGTCTAAACTCATTGGTGGATGAATGAGAACTCCTGCTATCTGCCGGCAACTGTTCTCCACGAGGGTATTTTCCAGCAGACCTATTCCTGTCATATTCGTCACTTCTGCCAAATTTCCTATCATCACAATCCTTTATCTCATGCGACACACCACGACGAAGATTACCCGGGTTAACTCCCTGCAGTCTAGTAAAGGAGTTTGACTTCACTCGCCAGTGCTGTTCTTTCTTCCGATCATATGGTCCATGTGTATGAATATGAGTAGTTTCATTCCTTCGACGCATCACCCTATCATGGTGTTGATTGTACCGTTTCTCAGGTCTCTGATGATCAGGGCCTTCAGTTTTATGATTACGATCATAAGGCTCATCCAATGCTCGTTGATAACCCGATACGCGATGGCGTATAGGGCCTTCAGTTTTATGAGCCTTCATATCTAATTCTCGCTTGGTAGAAGGCTTCGCAGGGTTATCTGAACCATTAAGGGTTAACCGTAGATCATGTCCTTTATGAACACCATGATGTCCACTCTCCTCATTTGGAACCAACCTGCGATCAGTCCTAACTGGCCTCTTCGTACTGCTCATAGGTTTTAAAGGACAGTGTTCCTTTTCATGAGTTAAAAATCCACATGTAGTGCAGTGTTTAAAGAGGAGATCATATTCAATCTTGATTGTGACAGCATCTCCATCTGAGTTCGTAGCCATCCTCGTGAACTTCAAGGGCTTGCGAGTATCAATATCAATTAGCATCCTCCCTGCCTCAAGCTCCAGCGTATCTACAGCTCCCAATGAGTTACCAAGTCCGCGGAGGTTAGTAATGGTCCACAAGTGCAAAGGCACCCCCGTTATGGTGACCCAAAACGGTATTGTCCAAGGATAATCATCGTGAACAATAGGCTCCCACCTAACCAGCACGAACATACAGAAATTAAAATGAAAGGGGCCTTGTCGAAGTACTTCCTTAATATCCTCCTCCGAAGTAAAATTCAGTAAGAATTTTCCATTTCCCAAATCGTTGGCCGTAATCCGATCTTGCATACCCCACTTTGCTGGCATGTAATTGATTAAACGTTCTACATTCTGCTTCCTTGGGTTTAGAATCTTCCCAATAAGTGAGAGTTTGAAATCGTTGAGCACATTAGAGTCCTCCTCATCGATAAGGCGAAAAGGTTCCTCCTCGTCGTTAATCAGTATACCCTTGCCCTTCGTATCAGGCAAATTACCACCACCAGCACCATGCATCCTCATCGTGGATACAAGGCAGCACAGACACAGCCCTCTGTTCAACTCTGTTTTTCAAAGGAAAAAACAGAGTACAAAGAAAAACAGAGGCTTGCAAATACCAAAACACAAAACGTGAGACAATAATCCAAAGGACAAGTTTCTGTGGCTTCGATGAGAGAAACAAATGTCGGAAATTGCTCAAAACACTCACCCTCGAAGGAAAGTGAGATCATATCAAAAGAACCAAGAGTATTTTCGTTGCGTAACACCCAAGTTATTGTTCCGACAGAAGATCATGAAAGAAACGATCAAATAATCCTGGAATGAGAGAGCATGGTCACACCTCCGTGATCTGAGAACCGGGGAGCAGGACGATTCAAACAGATGCACTCATAGGACGAATCAGCCAAAACGTGATCCCGACATACGATCAAGGAAACACGTCGTGGTGATCTAGGTGATGAAAGCCAGAACCCGTCGTGCCAAACAAGGAAACTAAGGGATCGGAAGGATATGTTGTCGAGGAACAAACAAATCCAGTGTAGATCAGAACCTCAAAGGAGATTGTGTTCTCAAGATCGCCGTCGCCATTTGTGTCGCCGCTAGGGTTTTGTCTAGTATAAACATTTTAGTATACATTTTAACAACATTTTATGATTTTCCTCTGTAGCCTTTTATTAAATGGCATCCTCCTCGTCTACTAATTTTGAGGAAATAGATGAAAGATTTGATGAAATTTTTGATCAAAAATTTGAGAATCTCCTCATTCAACATGAAAACTGCAAAGAAGTAGCAAGGTCAAAAAAGAAAGGAGCCTACATTGAAAGAAATCGAGGACAAGGACACATGTAGTTATGGAACGATTATTTTAGTGAAGCTGCAACATATCCTTCTCACATGTTTTGACGCCGGTTCTGAATGAACATGCCCTTGTTCATGCGTATTGTTGATCGACTCTCCGCTGCAATCCCATACTTTCAGAAAAGAAGAGATGCTACTGGAAGGTTCGGGCATTCTCCGTTACAAAAGGAAACGACAGCAATTCATATAAAGGCATATGGTTGTCCAGCTGATGCGGTCGACTAATACCTTCGACTTGGTGAGTCTACCGCACTTTTATGCTTGGAACATTTTGTTGAAGGAATCATAAATTTTTTTGGAGATGAGTATCTAAGAAGACCCACGCCAGAAGATCTTCAATGACTACTCGATATTGGAGAGATCGAGGATTTCCTGGGATGATAGGAAGCATCGATTGTATGCATTGGGAGTGGAAGAACTGTCCGACCGCATGAAAAGGTCAATATACACGTGGATCAGGAAAGCCAACAATTGTTTTAGAGGCTGTAGCTTCACAAGATCTCTGGATATGGCATGCTTTTTTCGGACCTCCAGGTACATCAAATGATATCAATATTCTTGATCGATCACCTGTTTTTGATGATATATTACAAGGTCGAGCTCCAACAGTGAATTACATTGTCAACGGACACGAGTACCATTTGACTTACTATCTCACTGATGGTATTTATACAAAATGGGCTACTTTTGTCCAATCGATTCCACTTCCGCAAAGTCCGAAAGCATCCTTCTTCGCTACACATCAAGAAGCTGTCTGTAAGGATGTCGAGCGTGCTTTTGGGGGTATTGCAAGCTAGATTTGCCATAGTAAAAAATCCAGCTCTTTTGTGGGATAAAATAAAAATTGGAAAGATAATGAGGGTATGCATCATTCTACATAATATGATCGTTGAAGACGAACGAGATGGGTACACTCAGTTTGATGTATCAGTTTTCGCACAACCGGATTCAACCCGAAGTTCACAAATGGATTTCATGTATTTTACGTATATGCCTTCAAATCTTGGTAATATGATGAGCATTCGGAATCGGATTTGTGATAAAACAATATATCATCAATTGAAAACTGATTTGGTTGAGAATATATGGCAAAAATTTGGAACAAATCAAGATTTTAACTGATCGGCTTTTTCTCCAAGTTGTAATTGTATTTTTAATATGTTTTATGTCATTTGTATTAAATTTTAATGTGTGTTTTTTTTTTTTAATCATTTTATTTTTTAAATTTTTTTTTCTAAGAACCCCTAGGAGGTTCTCCCATTGGAGGATGAAAATATTATTAACACTAACCAAGGCTCTTAAGTTTTCAAATCACCATATTAACTCTTATTTATTTTTAATAGCCTTTTTTCATCCCAATGGATGGACATGCTCTAAGTGGCTTAAACAGCAAATTCAATGAATTGTAGTATTAAAGTTAAATGTAATACTATATAGATTACTGTAAAGTGGTATAATTAAAAATTATGGAAAGAAATTACAGATTGAGATTGAGATGGTACATCTTATATATTAAAACTGAAGTCACAACCTTAATTTATGTGTGATATTTTTAAAATGGGTAAACGTGCTATTTCCCCACAAGAACTATCATATAGCATCAGATATCCACCGAACTATAATCTCGTGCCATATCTCCTTGAATCGAAAGTTACACGCTTATTTATCCTTAAATCGATAGTTCAAAACTTAATTATCCATATACTATCGTTTTTATTAGTTTATTGTTAACCATATAATTTAAACCAAATAAACAAGTCAATAATTCATTTTTTTAATCAAAAACGGGAAATGCTAATACACTATTCAAACACCACACTATTATTATTATCAAAGAAATTTTGAGAACTTTCATATCTCGAGAAAATTTGAAAACTTATTTTTTGATAAAAGTGATTTTTTATTTTATTTTAAAGTTAGTTGTTTAATAATAAACCGGTTAACCCAATTTTTATGTGTAATTAAGTTCTAAACTATTAGTTTGAAGAGAAATAGATTTCGAACTATCGATTCGAGGGCAAATAAGTGTATAATTTATAATTCGGGGAGATATAAGTTCGATGGATATCTGATGATATATGATAGTTTTCGTGGGAAAATAGCATGTTTACCCTTTTAAAAATGTACCCTCATTAAAAAAAATAAGTTATCATTCATTTATTCCTAATAATATGAATTAATAATATTTCATTCCTAATATAACAATCTACTCCTATAAAACCATATTGTTTAACAAAACACATATTTAATTTCTTAATAAATTATACATAGTGGTAATGTAAACCATCGTATAGTTCAAAATACTGAATCAATTTAAATAATTCAACCAATGTATATAATGTATGTATAAACATCTTATCTATTAAAATAGAAATCATGACATCTTTCATGTGTGATTATTTTATTTTGGACAATATTTTGAACTACTTTAATCACAATATCTTTTGATATCTTTTAATTTTAAATATAAATATATATATATTTTTAAAATCTAACAAATCTATTTTAAAATATTTTGACAAGACTTAATATTCAAAAAAATTCTGAGTAAATATTTTAATAATTTGTAAATAGTTTGAAATATTATTATACATTAATATATTTTATAAAATGTAGAATAAATTTTTAACTAAATATGATAAATTGCATTAAATTATTAAATTTATATATTTTATTTTCAGAAGTATTTATGTTCAAAATATAAATGTTGGTAACATGGGTTAACATTCGCAAACTATATAATACATGTATAAAATTAAACGTGTATTTCATTAAAGCTAATAATATAAAATATTTGTAACTATTTTAATCATGATATCTTTTGATTTTAATATATATATATATATATAATTCTAACAAATCTGTTGGAAAATATTTTAACAATATCTTAGTTTTCAGAAATTTTATGTAAATATTTAACTAATTTTGTAATTAGCAATGAACTATTATTATGCATTAATATATATTCAGTTATCATTTATAAAATGAAACATAAAATTCTATCTTATTTTTATCTAATTTATAATAATAATAATAATTCATGTTGAAGTAAAATTATTATATTGAGGTAGATATGATAAATTATATTAACTTGATAAATTTATAATTTTATTTTCATCAATATAAAATATCATGCTAAAAATATGATAAGGTGACATAACGACTTAACATTCGCAAACTATATGATATATGTACAAAAATTGACATATCTTAGACTTTTATATATACAAAGAATAATTTTTAAATGAATAAACGTGAAAAATATTGCTAAAACGAAATATGACTTTGAAGGTTGGCGGGTCAGAAGTGAATATAAATTTGGTAAAAAATAATTTTCCAATATGTTGTTTCATGCATATATTAATTTTTTTATTAATTAAATTAAAATATATTAATATAAATATATAATAAAAACGACATGTATTTGTGATGGTTTAAACTATTGATTAATTACACTATGTAAACTATAAAATTATTATATTTGAAATAGGTATATCAACATTTAAATATATGGTTAATTTTAAAATTATATACCATTAATGAACCGAAATAAATTGTATACCACTAGTTCATAAATTAAACGAAATATAGCGTCATAGGCGCATAAACTCTCCTCTCATTATTGCATATCCAACTAGTGTTAATTGCTGGCTCATCTTCCACGAGCCACAGGTTGCCCAATTTCTACGGTTATCCATCATTACCAAATGAAGGTGCTAAGTACATATAAAAAGGTCGTTCGAGAAAAATAAAAAAAATTTATATACAGGTCACTATTCATTTGTACGAAGTAGATATATATACAATATACATTTACTGATTTAGAAAGAAATATGTTCATTTTTCTTTCTGATAATGCGTGGCCAGTCAAATAGTGATAAGGTTTGTTTAGCTTTAATTTTACTAGTTTGTTTAAATTTAATTAGATTTATTCTTGGGTTCACCCCATAAGTTAAAGAGAGTTAAACCTCTAGGTTCACCAACCAATAATATGATGTTATTTCATATTTGATATTTAAAAAAAAACAAAATCTTGTTAAGTTATATTATGTTTTTAAAATAAAAATAGAAAAAATAAATAAACATAATATTTATAAAAAACGAAAAAATCTTTTAAAAAAATATTTTAACATTACATTATGTTTTTAAAATAAAAAATAAAAATAAATAAACAATAATAATTGCAAAAAAACAATTTAACAAAAAATCTTTTAATATATCTTTAAAATGAAAACAAAATATTATTACCTTATATTATGTTTAAAATAAAAAGATAAAAATAAATAAATAAAATAGTATAATTGGTTAGTATTATTATTTTTTATTTAATGTTTAAGATCTTCCAAAAGGGTTTATGATGTACCTAAGAGTTTAGGGTTTACGATTAGAGTTTAGGGTTTAGTGTTTTATAAAATTTTATTTCCTTTAAAAAAATATCAAATATGAAATAACACAATCCTATGAACATTCCATTCATGGAGTTCTTATTTTGGGGTTTTCAACACATCATATTAATATTCTACTGTAAAATTAATAAAAAAATTACATATATTTGTTTCTTCTAATATGAGTTACTCATAAAATGAGACATGTGATATAAGTATTAATGGGTATCTCACAAGTTCTCAAAAAAGTTCTTCTATTTTTTTCTTTCTAATTAATATTTTTTTTGTATTTGCAATATCCTCTAGTGGAGTTGTTCTAATCATTCGAAAACTAACAAAAAAAATTCAGGCATCTCCTCTACATATAGTGGATATAGTTTAAATACAATTTGGTCACTATGAGAAATATACGAATACTCACATGCGAATCATCATTTATGAGAAAGAGATACGAAAATAACATCTAAATGTACCAACAATATATTTAGTTTTTCAGTAAACAAGAATTTTGGTCATGCGCCAACAGCTCTGGTTGTCACTCAAAACCAAAACCTTGGCACTAGGAATGGACTTTTGACTCTTCCCAAGGTAATATTGAAGATTTTACGTTAGGTTTTATCAAATACATTTACTTAAACGTAGAACTTATTGATCAACAGATTGGTTTTCTAATTAACCTATAATTAATTTCATAGCTAGTCATGCTAATTGTCGCATGTTCTTGTTTCGAGTAGTAGTAATTGTGAAGAAGTTTTAACGAATTTGTTTGAATCTATCTCTACATGTCATACCATCTATGATGTGTTCTAGAGTTCTTATTAAAGTCTATTAAAATAAATTTAGATTTTTTTGTGGTAAAGGTTTTAAAATAAATTTAGAATTAATTATGTTAATATACATTTATAACAAAATAGTCGAGGTTAGCCAAAAAAGAGAGTAGAAGTTGTGAAGATCAATAACTTAGCAAATAAGGATAATTAAGCACATGAAAAGGACGAACTCGCGAAGATCTATAAAAGACATGCACACCTCTACCAGGGATAAATATTAGAAATTTCTAAAAAAAGTTTTGTTTAATATATGTGATTATTTAATTTCTCATTCCGAACTTTTTTTTCCTTGAAGAACCCAAATGGTATTTCTGTCCGATCTGTGATGGGACTGGTATCTTTACCGCATCAAAGTTCACAAGATTTGCTAATGGAACTTACTACCTATTGATTCAAGTAATCACAAATTCAACTAAACCCACTACTATGTAACTTTATATCAAATACAAATTTGCTCGTACATGTCGTATCATTTTTGGGTAAAGATTCTATGGAAACTTGATAGGAGATCTCGTATTTGTAAATAACAGTATAATGATGTTTCCATAGCTATCTTAATGTAGTTCTAGTGTTCTCATTAATCATTAATGATATTTTGTGTAATATAACATATAACTAAAGGTTAGGTTCACCACAATTTACCTTTTTAATAAGATAGATTAACTTTCCAAAGGGAAAGTGGTATGAGCTCGCGTGTGACTGTGTTTATTATAAATCCACTCAGTCGCGTTGGCAACAAAGCAGCCACGGAATCCTAAAGAGCAAATCACTAAATGGTAACTGGGATCAACGTGGATTAAACAATGACACAATTAGTTAATTAGTTAGGCGCATTGATAACTTTTTTTTGTTAGACTTATTCTTAGATTCATCCCTTAGGATGAACCTCTAGGTTCATAATCCAATAAGATTACATTATTTCATATTTGATATTTTTTTAAAAAAGAAAAAAAAATCTTATTAAGTTATATTATGTTTTCAAAAATAAAAATACACAAATAAATAAAATATAATAATAATTAATAAAGACGGAAATAATTCTTTTTAACGAAAATATTTTAACACTAAACCCTAAACTCTAATCCTAAACCCTAAACCCATGGGTAAATCATAAACCTTTGGATAAATCTTATAGTGTTTTAAAAATTTAATGTTTATGATTTAACCAAGGGTTTAGGAGTTTAGGATAAGAGTTTAAGGTTTAGTGTTAAAATAATTTCTTTTAAATTTTTTTTTATATAAAAGTTATCCAAAGGTTTGTGATTTACTCAGAGGTTTAAGATTTAGTGTTAAAATATTTTCTTAAAAAAAATTATTTTCGTTTTTATTAATTATTATTATTTGTTTTATCTTTTGTATTTTTATTTTTAATAACATAATATAACTTAACAAGATTTTGTTTACCCAACAATAACTCCTTTTATTAGACTTCTTAGTAGGCACTGGGCATTAATGTTGTGCCAGGTGATTTCTGAATTGATTTTCGACTTGGTTGCTATTTTGGAGGCTTCTCTAAGTGGTTGAATACGAAATTTACTCGATCATTTAGAGGCGAGAAGACTTCCAAAATCGACAGTAAATTTGTCAATCTATGCAACGAGTCTCTTCAACTGTCTGGGTCGCATAGATGTTAGCTAACCCTAACTCAAATATTGTAAAAGTACGGCAACCCTAAAATCTGCTAATTACATCTAAATCACAGATTCACAAACTCTATGGATAGAAAATAATTCCTACACATCCCCAATTAGCTATCGTAGCGTCAAGGACATATAAAATCCCCATTATATCTACAAGGAAGGACCATCACTTCGATCAATAGTTCAATATGATCAATAGTGCTTCATGGGTATTTCTATCAGACATGTTTTAATTAACACATTTATAGCTTAGTCTCTTCTCATCTTCCACCTTCTAAAGGTGTGTAACTGCAAAAGATGTGTCTCTTTGACAAATGGAATGAAAAGAAGTAGAAGATTAAACTATATATATGCTAACAGCCTGCAATATGCATGGTTGAGTGACTTGAGTCTAGATTGTGATACTAAGACAGCACTAGCACAGACACCAAAACTACATGGCTTGGTAATTTTTATGGGAAAGGGGCATACTTGCTTGACAAAGTGAACTCATGAAGAAATTTCATACTACAAGAAAACACCGCGATTCTAACGGACATTCCGACGGAAAATATATTCTTCGGTATATTCCGAAAACATTTCGAGGTAATTCCAAGGAAACACAAATTTTGGGTTTTCTCGAAATTTCCTCGGAATATACCGACGGAATTCCGAGGAAAGTGTATTCCTCGGAAAAAACCGACGAAAATCCGAAGATATATTATAGCCGTTAGAGAGCCGTTGGGGGATTTTTAAAATTCCGAGGAACTAGCTGTTGCCGTCGGAATTCCGTCAGAATTTCCTCAGAATTGTCGGCACGTTTCATCTATAAATACAAGCACCCCTCATCCTCTTCATTTACTCCATATCTTCATCCTCTCATATACTATATTTACACACGAATTTGCTTGAAAAAAGCATGTCTTCTTCTAATTATTATCGTTCTTGGATCGATCGACCTCATTTGGATCCTAACACGAGATTGCTTACGGAAGAGTACCAAAGAGGTCTAGGCGAATTCATGGCGTTAGTTCAACGACAACCGAAAGCAAAAACGGGTATGTTAAGATGTCCTTGCTCTACTTTTAAAAATAAAAAGGTTATAAAATAGTTATATGTTTGGACTCATCTATATTTGAGAGGGTTTATACGAAGTTAAAAAGTTTGGTATCATCATGGAGAAACTGATTATGAATATGGTAGTACTAGCGAACCTCAGCATGCGGTTAGGTTAGAAGAACTAATTAGAACGGAGGTAGATTGTGGTGTAGGTACTGAGCAGATGGTAAATGATCATTGTAGAGGGGAAGATTTACCCAATGCAGAAGCTAGGAGATTTTTTGATATGTTGGATGCAGGAAAGCAACCTTTGTACGAAGGTTGCATTGATGGTCATTCAGCTTTATCATCTGCAACAAGACTGATGGGCATTAAAACAGATTATAATTTGGCTGAAGACTGTGTGGATGCGATTGCTGATTTTGTAAAAGGTATTCTACCTGAGGATAATGTACCCCATGGTTCATATTACGAGGTTCAAAAACTGGTAGCTGGTCTTGGTTTATCGTATCAGGTAATAGATGTATGCAGCGATAACTGCATGATTTATTGGAGGGCGGATGAGCAGCGGGTTACATGCAAATTTTGTGGGAAGGCTCGTTATAAAGATACGAGTGGAAGAGTTCCAGTGACATACAAAAGGATGTGGTATTTGCCTTTGTTGGAAAGGTTGCAGGGGTTGTATTAGTCTAAACGCACAGCAACCAATGAGATGGCATGCGGAGCATTCAACAGATGGTGAGATTAGACATCCTTCAGATGCAAAAGCTTGGAAGCATTTCCAATCAACATATCCAGATTTTGCGTATGAGAGAAGAAATGTCTACCTTGGATTATGTACGGATGGTTTCAGCCCATTTGGTAAGCATGGGAGACAATATTCTCTATGGCCAGTCATTCTTACACCATACAACTTACCGCCAAACTTGTGCTTGCATCGAGAGTTTTCGTTTCTCTCCATTCTTGTTCCCGGGCCAGAGCATCCTAGGAGATTACTTGATGTGTTTTTTCAGACACTAATATATGAGTTGCAACAACTATGGGCTCAAGGTGCTGAAACATACGATGTTTCGTGTAAGGAAAACTTTTAAATGCGGGCAATACTTATGTGGACAATAAGTGATTTTCCAGCATATGGTATGTTATCTGGATGGACAATGCATGGAAGGCTATCATGTCCATATTGTCAAGATAACACTGATGCTTTCCAATTTAAACACGAAAGGAAAACGTGTTGGTTTGACTGTGACAGGAGATTCCTACCACCTGATCATCCATATCATAGGAGTAGAAATTTGTTTACGAAGAACAAGAGGGTGTTTCACTTCCGAAAATTTGTGGGGCAGATTTGTTGACACAGCTAATGGATTTTGGTGCAGAAATGACGCCAGACGAACTAAAGCAGAGAGAATTTTCTGGATGGATGTTTTCTTATGTGAGTGCTTTAAACAAATTAAAATATTATTTATCACATATTTATACTAATTTACATATATTGATATACATAATTTCTATTAATAAGTGTCTGCTGGTATGGCGAGAGGTGAAACATTTGACGATTGGATACGTGAGATGGTGTGTGGACCAAAGTATGTTGTGAAGTCATATCCGAGATTTTGTACTCGAGGATATGCATTCACAACTCAAAAGAGGAGACGTTCAAGTACGACTTATGATGCTGGCGTTTGTTATGCATCAGGAGATAATGTATACTACAGAAACATACGTGAGATTTTGGAAATCAAGTATCCGGGCATGGTTGGATTGCGTTGTACTGTTTTCTATTGTGATTGGTACGACAACACTCCGGATCGAGGTGTGAGAACAAATGCATTTGGTGTTACATCAGTACATTCTAGGCGAAAGCTGCAATATTATGATCCTTTCATTCTTGCTTCTTAGGCCGATCAGGTAATTAAATATATATATATATATATGTATGTAAATTATTAAAATATGTACTAATATATATATTAAGTTACAAATTTACAAATAATATTTTAAATGTTTACAGGTTTGTTATATCAAGTACTCCCGAGTTAGGAACAGAGATGATCCATGGGTCACTGTTACATCACTCAACCCGAGAGGCCGAGTTCAGGGAAGTTCTGAGTTGGAAGACCCACTACAACGAAGCACATTGGGCAACTTAAGTGCAGCAGAAGATGTAGCTGCAGTTGACCTTATCGTCGATTTTACCGAATTTGGAGATGAAGCCATCGTTCACGTAGAGGATGAACCAGAGAGTTTCACCAAGATCCAGATTCAGATTCATCTGGTGATGATGATGACTCGGAAATAGAGTAGTATCGAAAAACTTTTTTTTAATACAATTCCGAGGAAATACCGAGGAAAAACAACATATCCTCGGTATTTCCTCGGTAAATTTTGCATTTGGGGATTTAAATTTAGGGGTTATCTTCCTCGGAATTTCCTTGGTATATTCGGGGGTACTTGAGGAAATTCCGAAGAATTAAGATATTTGATCCGAAAATAACGTTTTTCCGTTTAGAAATTAAACATGTGACTAAAATACTGGTGTGTTTTCAAGTAATAAACTCTCTTCCAATTGTATGAACGAAATTCCTAAACAACAAGATAAACACTTATACACTTTAATAAACATAAATGACAAGACGTGTACTCGTTTTCTAAATTTTGTAATTTCATGGTTTGTGGGCATCTATTGAAATAATCTTCAATGTTATCTATTGAAATACTGTCAAATTGTTCAAAGAATGGTCTACCCTATCAAAAATTTAGGTTTTGAAACCTTAAACAAGGTTTTGAAACCTTAAACAAGGTTTCCTCGGAATTTCCTTGGTATATTCCGAGGAAATTCCGAGGAATCCTCCGACCAATAGGAAAACATGCAGAGCATATTCCATGTTCCTCGGAAATAGGACCGCCAAAAATTTCGCGAGAAAATCAAATTAAGTTTATTCCGAGGAAATTCCGAGGAATCTTTTCCGTCGGAATCTCGGGTTTATTTTTACCCGAGAAACTTCTTCTTCCTAATTTCTCAGATCTCTCTCAAACCTCCATTTCGATTCTCCGAGTTCCTCTGTCGATTTCCACCGCGAAAACTCCTCTATCTCCTCTATGTATTTCCGAATTCATGTAAGTCCTCAATCCTCATTATCCTTAGTTGTTTTGATTAGGATTTGAAGTTAGTTTTAGGGATTTTAGATGTTTTAGATTGTGATTTTGTTAGGGTGATTGGTAGATAAGGTTTTGAATAGGATTTGAAGTTGTTGTTTGTGTTGTTGTTTTTGTTGACTTTCAAAAATATTTTTTTTCGAAATTATCAAATCCAAAGGTTTTTTTTTTGTATATAAATCTATTTTGGGAATTATTAAAACGTTTTTTTTTTTTATATTTTTGAAACCTTTTTTGTGATTAAAAACTGTTTTTGGATTTTTAAAATCATTTTTATATTTATTAAAAGGTTTTTTTAATATTATTAAAAGCTTTTGTGATTAAAAACTGTTTTTGGATTTTTAAAATCATTTTTTATTTATTAAAAGGTATTTTTAATATGATTAAATTTTTTTTGTGATTAAAAACTGTTTTTGGATTTTTAAAATCATTTTTGTATTTATTAAAAGGTATTCTTTAATATTATTAAAGTTTTTTTTGTGATTAAAAACTGTTTTTGTATTTTTAAATCATTTTTTTTTTTTTTGATATTTAGTTTTTCAATTTATTTTTAGTAAACTAATTTTATATATTTTTTCTAATTTACAGGTCTAGCGGTGATCAGCCCCGGTCTCGAGTTCGTCGTTCGGCACCCCGAGGTCGTAGTGTTACGGGGAGCCACTCTCGGGGTTCTTCCAGCCACTGTCGGGGTTCTTCATCGTCCTAGAACACCTACCCTACAGCTCCGCTACGGTTCCTTCTGATGAGGTTCCTTCTTTCGCTGTTACACCCCCTCCCGCTCCTCCCGCTCCTCCTGCTCCTCCAGTCGTTCTGGGAGTGATGACTGTTGAACAGTTGGTTCAGCAGCCCGGTCGTGACCATCTTCTCTATCTCACTCAGTGTCCAAAGGGACGACGTCAATCATGGTAGTTAAGAGTCTTTTTTTTCTATTAAAAGTTGAATCATTATTAATAATTTGTTTCTTATATTAGGTTCGACTGATCCGGGAACGGGTTCAGCGCATGGATCAACCGGATGATGTACTCAGACCTCAAGAAGGGATATCCGAATTTCACTCAGTTCCTTCTCCACGAGCAGGAGATGTGGTTTCGTCAGTTTGCGGTAAGTATTCTAACTTTTTTAGTTATATTTTTAATCTTTAATATAAATTTTTTACTAATTGTGTTTTTTTTCCAGCAAGAGTTCACCTGGAATCCCGATCATACGGCCTTCGTCCGTAACGCCTTCGTCCATAAAGTTATGGACAACTACGGGAAGCAGATCTATGAGTTGAAGCAAAAGTGGCTCGATTATAAGGTACCGGTTTATTAATCTATTTTTAAATTTATTAAACTATTTTTTGAATTTATTAAACTATTTTTCTATTTTTTATTTTTTATTTATTAAAAGGTCCCCGAAGTTGATCAACAGCACGGGCTGGCAGGAGTTGTGTGTGCAATGGGAGAAGGACGCAACGAAAGACACCTCCTTGACCAACTCCACCAACCGCAACAGCAAACATGGCGGGAAGGGCATGTACATACACAACTTGGGTGCCCAGTCTATTGCCTCTCTGGGAGATCGTATGGTAAGTTCAATCTCTTTTTTGAATAATTAAGTATTTTAATTTTATTTTTTATGCATTTCTTCTAATTTCTAATGTTTTTTTAACTTATGTTTTTTTCTAAGCGGAAGAAAATGAAGGCGAGGCGGTTGATGACTTCAAACTGCTGAAGAGGGCGCATACCAACAAACAGACCGAGGAGATTGATGATGGCCTTGTGAAGGAGGTGGTCGAGCTGGTCGAAACTCTGAAGAAAGGCGAAGAGATCCGTCTATCTCAGCTTGAAACCGACCTGGACTCCACTTCTACGGCTTTGACCCACCTATCCCGGACTCAAATCAACGAAATCGTTGAATCAGTAAGATCTTTTTTAAAAGTTCCATTCATTTATTTCTTTATTTTCTATTATTAAAAATTTGTTTATTTTCTCTTTCAATCGGTTCCAAAGAAGAAGGGACGTTTGGTCGGTTTGGGTCGTCGGTCCAAATCGGTTCCTCCTGCTGCACTATCGCCTTCTGTTGATCCAATGGTTATGGAGGAGCTGAAGGACAAGGATGACCGCATAGCTGCGTTGGAGGCCAAGATGGCGGATAAAGAGGCGGGATGGGAGGAAATGAGGAGGCAGAACGAGCGAATGATGGAGATGATGAAGAGAATGTACCCGAACGAGCGGTTCTCGTAGTTTCTGTTTTTTTTTATAACTCTGAATGTTTTTTTTTATTTGTACAACTTTGAATATTATCTAATAATTTTTCAATTTCAATTTTTATTTTATATTTTCAAATTTAAATTTAAAAACAATTAATTTATAATTTTATAAAAAAATTAATTTTTGGAATATTCCGAGGAAGAATAACCCTCGCAATATTCAGACGATTTTGTACCTCGGAAAAATCGACGATTATAAGTCTCGGAATATTCCGAGAGATATTTTCGTCGGATAATCCGAGGACTCCAGTTCCTCGGAATATTCCGAGGGTTCATGTTCCTCGGAATATTTCGAGGGTGTGTGTCCTCAGAATATTCCGAGGAACGTTTCCGAAGAAGGTTCCATCGGAAAACTTCGAAGACATTCCGACAAAATTGTCCTAGGAAAATGTTTTCAGTATTCCCGCAGAATTTTGGTTTTCGGTATTTCCTCGGAATTTCCGAAAAAACTTGTATTTCCGACGAAAAATTTCCGATGACTGTAATCGTCGGAATCACGGTGTTTTCTTGTAGTCTCAGTTTGAGATTTATTGTCTTGCCGTTTGAACATGTCTCTGTAACAGTCTATAAGCCCTTTAAACTTTTATTTAAATATAATCAGCGGTCCAATTTTCGTGTTTATCTTTGTTTTTTTAAAAAATTTATGTGAAAGATAATTGATCTTACATCTGTTTTTTTTTTCAAAATAATTTACAAAAAAAAATCACATATGTTATGTATCAACTAAAGAAAGTAGCAATATTCGTCACCTTCACCGTTTCACTAGACAATATGTTTTCATGAATGAAGAGAAGTCTCACACTTATATGTTTAATTTGTCTTCTGATGGTAAACAATATTCGTTGACGCTGCAATAAGAGCATTTTCAAAAATACTCTATAACTTAAATATAAATTTTTTTTTTCTCTAAACCGTAATTCTAAAACTTCAAATTTAAAGTTTTGAGTATTAAAACTTCAAATATAGAGTATCACTACTCAAAATTTCAAATTTAAAGTTTCATATTTATTTTTATTTGCATTTTGGTTCTTACAATGTTACATTAATATAAATATATAAGTAAATATTAAACTAGAAAAAATACCACATTAAGCTTTGTAATATTGTTGTTTTCTAGTTCTAGTTTTAAGATATTTTATTCATATCTTAATGTTTTATTTAAGCAAATTATGTATAATATTTAAATTTATAATTTTTTTAAAAATTTTATGAGATAAGAATGTATAAGGATTTAAACGATAAATAGCAGAATATTTAAGAATTAATATTTCTGTAATAATTTTTAGAGAAATTCCTTTGGATAACTTTATTTTTACAAAAATAGTCTTCAAGGAAGAAAATTACCAAAATCAGTTTTTTTTTAAAGTGTAAATATACACTTATACACTTAGGTTAACCAATCTAGACTTATGGTTTAGAGTGGGTGGAGTTTTGGGTTTAGGGTTTTAAATTTAAAAAAAAAATTACATATCTCAAAATAAAAAGCTACTTTGGTCATTTTTTTTTTTGAGGTCTATTTTTGTGACAAAAATTTAAAAATAACTATTTGAAAGAATTTTCCTAGTTTTTATATATGTGCTGGTTATTTATAAAAGTTTTATGAATTTTAATTAGTTATGAAAAAATAAGAATTATAATATAAAATATAAATAATTTTGAAATTTACTTTGAAGTTTTGTTTTTGGAAAAAAACACTTTTTGCAAACTCTAAAATAGAAAGTTTTTTTCTGAGATGCTTAATTTTTTTTTAGAGGAACTTAACATATTCATGGTCAGGATAAGACCAAGTCTTTTAGAAAGAGATAAGACCATTCGCTATATATTCGAAAATTTTGCGTTCGAGTAGGACGTTACAATCAGTTCAACATACACAATTGATTGAAAAATCGATGAACCCACTAATAAATGAGTTTGCATCAGTACTTTTTCTCAAAAATCCGAAATAGTATCCACCGTATCTATGTAGCTGCCTCATTGGAAAATGCAAAACCTCAAGAAGCAAACAAATTTGTATGTTTATATAAACCGTATAAAAAACCTAGGTTAACAATTAGAAGCTTCCAACGATGACGTTTATCAATACTTAAAAGATTAAGTTGTAAAGAAAAAAAATGTTGTAAAGTAAGATCCATTTTGGCTAAGTCAAAGTTTTGATTCGTTTTTCTATTGCAAAAGTTGACACAATTTCCTGAAAAAGTTAGTAAACCTAGAGGTTTTATATGAACCGCACCCCCTCCCCCCCTCCCAAACCGATCTGTCATGAATGTATCGCTCCAACCGTGATGAACACATATTATGCTCGACAATCTAGGCAACTAGTTGCATCACTACAAGAAATTAAGTAATTTCTGACTGTCATATCGGTTAAAAAATGGTCAGAAATGGGTTGTTCTGACGGATTTCCGACGGATAAGACCGTCAGATCTATATGGTCGGAAATCTCGGTGTGGCCGGAAATGGTCAGAAACTTCTGACCGATAATCGACAAAATTTAACGGTCGGAAATTTCTGACAAATTTTTCGTCAGAAAATTGGTCAGAAATTTCTGATGGAATATTCGGTCGAAAACTTTTGACGGAAATATCGGTCAGAACATTTTGACAGAAATTCCGGTCATATATATTTGACGGATATCTGGGTCAGAATTTTTGACCGATATTTTGGTTAGAAGTTTTTGACAGGTTCATCGGTCAGAAATGCTTATTTCGGTTGGAAACATAAATAATCAAAATTTGATTTTTAAATTTAAAATCAATTTTTTTAAAAAGGTTTGCAAAGTTTAAAATTTAATAATAAAGTACTTAATTTTATATTGTCTACAAACATACAAAAGTGCTTAATTTAAACATAAGACAATACCAAAAAAAACATTTGACAAACAAAGTTCAGTACTAGAAACATTACTCCACGGGATCCTCAGGGCTTTGGGTTTCAGAGTCGGGTTGGCTTTGAGTTGCAGAGAACTGCGAAGGGTAAAGGTTGGAAATGAAAGTGGTGACGTTACGAAGCTCTAGCTCCATAGCTTGACGATGCGACTGCTCTCGATCAAGCTCTGTCATTATCGCGTGACGTTTTCTTCGCTCTTCATCAAGCTGTTGAGACACCCTGCGAGGTACGGCCAATACCTTAGCGACGTCCCTTCTTACGAAGAACATTCTACAAAAGAAGCATAAGAAAATTTAAAAATGTAGTAGGAACTATAAATAACTTGTTAAATTCACATAAACTAGAAATACCTCGAGCACCATTGCTTGATCTCTTCGCGAGAAAGCATGTTAGAAGCGGTAGATTCATCATTCTCTTACTGAGACTGCTGAAGCTCTGCTTCTTTGTCCTCCTTCAGCTTTGTCAGAGTTGCCAACAGCTCTCTCGCAACGGGATCTTGCACCTCACCGGTTTGTTTATTGGTGTGCATATCCCTCATCAAATCTAACCAATCTGGTCGCACACCACCCCTTTCAGCAGTCTTCCACTAAACACAAAAATGATATAAGAAAATCAATAAAATCGATAGAATTTATATGAGGAAAATCAAATAAAAAGAAAACGCTTATCTTACCATTTCTATCTCACGTTGTTCTCTTGTCTTAGCACCACCATTGTGTACTGCTTCACCTTTTCCACCACGCTTGCTTTTTCTATTAAGAGAATTGTTCGATGCAATATTTGCAGTAGCATCGAGCTGCCAATAAGCTTGAAACCCATCCCACACATCTTGATTCAGACCTAATGGTTTATCTTTCTTCAACCTCCACTTTTTCTTCCATTTAGTAATGTTGCTCGTGTCCTGCTTTTTAGCCTGCAAATTAAAGACTGTCCACACGAATTTCAAAGGTTATAAAAACGTGCAAATTTTAATTTTAAAACCATTAGAAATTTCTGACCGTTTTCCGATGATATTTTAGCGGTCGGAAATTTCCGACGGATAATTTTTAATATTATTGTTCTCGGAAAACGGTCGAAAATTTTTGACTATTTTCTATCCGAATATTAGTCGTCAGAAATTTCTGACCAAATTACATTTTCATTGGAAAGTTGTCGGAAATTTCCGACCAAAAACAAACCGGTCAAAATTTCCATCAGAAATATCTCTTTTTCTTGTAGTGCATGTACAACAAAGAACTAGAATTTCTAATCACTTCTACAATCCCAAATTAAGCAGAATCAATGCTTATGCTTGCATTTAAAGGTAATGAATTATAAACCACTATAGTTAGCTTTGGCCTCATCCCAACATATGATTCGACTAATTAAATTACAAAGTGGTGATTCCTTTAATGCTCTTAGAATAAATAAGCACTGCCTTTCTTTGTTCACGATCAGATCCAATGTCCTTTTGGAATCTTGAATATATCCAGTCATTAAAATTTTTTTAATAATATATTCACATGATATGCGTATATATATATACCGTGGCCAAGTCATAAGAAAATTCAAGAAAAAAGGTATTGTGGTTTAGTTGTCCTCCACAGTCCCTAAAAGGGACATTGTGAAATAATGCATCTAGTGAGACTTCGGTGATGGAAAATTAACAAGCCTTATTGGGGGAATATATAAAAAGGTATTTTCTACTCTTTCCTTTTATGTTTTAATATTATTAATCGCATTAATGTATTCAGATGACGCTAGAACAGTCCACCCCATAAATATTTATTTAGGTATATTTGATTTTAGTCCACTTGATGTTAATTTATCCAAAATCTGAATCACCAATATTCCTGGTGGATTTGTAGGTATTTGGAACTTTTGTTTTCTTTTATAAATAGTCATTAGGAATCTTGGATCTCAGCTTCTACTTAAACACAACAGAATAATTTATAAGTTGAAGCAGCTTTCTATTAAAAAAATGTAAAATTTTAACGAGTTCATGAACATTAGTGTGTAGAAATTAAATGATAAGAATTTCACCAAATTGACATATTGTTTTCATCAAGCTTAAATCATAATGAAAATTAATTTTTGATAAGTTTATTAAATTTAACGACTGGCAATTCTTTTTAGTTATTATATAGTTATGAAAAATATTATAAAAACTTACATGATAGTAGTAATTATAGGAAAATCAAAGTTTAAACATCAGTTTAACCAAACTAAAAAATAAAAATTGTCCTGAAATCAATGAAATTAAAAATATAAACATATAAGTTTTGAGAGGAATATATATATATATATATGTTAATCAACATGTAAATTCGTGTTGAATTTTAATAGTTGAATTTTAAAGATGCAATAGAAAGTCAGTAAAAGACTTGTTTGGGACAAGATCTTCACAAGGTAATCAAGTAACCAAAAAATGGATTAAATGAGACTAACTACTTCAATTTTATTCTAAAAAAAATTGAACTGTGACTGTCACGAAATTATGCGCGCACTTGCAATCGATTCTCCTAACTTATACGGAAAGAAACAGAAAGCATACTGTTGTCAGAACTCAAAAGCATCGGACAACTATTCCAACTTTTTTTTTAAACTTAAATTCCAACTATTCCTCATCTCTTTTTCGATGCCAACATGCATTACTTGACATAAAAGTTCATCAGTATTTTCATATACCACCACGTACTTGTCCCTGTGTTTGTAAATATATTACTTAAGTCTACCAATTGTTTTAGAATTAACAAGATACACATGGTATCATGGTCGAAAATGCGCATGGTGTATTCAGGTAGATGGCATATAATTTTCTCTACATGAAGATTTTAGAGTCTGTGACCAAACTATTAAAATTCAACACGAATTTACAATCGGCTTGAAATTATAGATGGATTAAGATAGTTTGCTTGAAATACCATGTACGTATGATTCCACTGTCAATTAAAAATATTTTATTATTTAGATTTAGGGTTTATTGATTATTGTCAAGAGTTTTGTATTTATGGGATGAGACTGAATCTACGAACTTCTAGATTTAGGGTTTAACCCCTATTCAAAAATGCGGGGCCTAAGGCCGCCTACTCGCCAAAAAATCATTCATCGGCCGTTGATCGCCGCGATTTGCTATAAATTGGAGAAAAAATTAGTATTTTTTTAGAAACTCAAGATTTTGTTCATTTAAATTTAAAAATTGAGGTTCTTCGGTAGATCTATCAATTTTAACTATACATACATAGAAAATAAAAAGAAAAAAATGGAAAAAACGAAAAAAAGAGAGGATGCCATATAGTACGCAAACCACTGCTCTATCTCGAATCTCACATTTGTACTTCAACTATTTTATATAGATATCTCTATCTATAAACACTATATAAAATTCCCAAAATTAAATTATGGTCAATCCTCGCATAATCTTCGATTTTTTTGTTAGGCGCTAGGCGTAGAACAACCACCCAACTAGCGCCTAGCGTCATTTCTAACAAAGATTTTAACATTACAAAACAAAAAATAACAAAACGTTAGCTTCACCTTTCTTCGACTTAGAGTCATCTCCTCTGTTGCCCCCAAATGTGAGAAGTCAAATCTCCTATGGGCTCCCATAATCGCCTATGCCCTTTTTTGTCCAAGTAGATGCAAAATGACGGAATTGCCCCTAACGTGGGGCGAAAATAATTAAGAAAAAAGAAATAGGAGCTTGGTTCGGGTAGCAGCAGCAGCTCGGGTTGGTGGATTCGGTTTGAGGTAATGGTTTAGGTTTCGGTTAACGGTTTGAAATTAAATTCAATTAAGAAAAAAAAATTGAAAATTAAAAGAAATTAAAACACGTTTTAGGTATTTCCAGCTCGAGCTCACTGGAGCTCACTGAGCTCACTTCTCTCCTCTCCTCAAGCACGTTTTTCCCGCCACTCTCTGTCGAGCTCTTCTCCGGCCCAGAAACTCTGTTGTCGACGCAACTCCGGCGACGCCGTCGGACCTAAACGTTTCCACCGGCTAGCATTCATTTGGACAGGTCTTAATGCAGGTTAGTTATTCTCTCTCTGTGGGAGCTGGAAGATAGAAATTGGATCTGGGGTTTGTAGGTAACTAAGAACTACTTGTATAACTAAAACTATATTCTTTTATTTTTGCAGGGTTCAATGATGAAAAATGTGAGCATCTATTTCAAATTCAAAGGGCAGATCCCTTGTGTGATCTTGAAGACACCCGTGGAGAATATAAGTTTGGCAATGGTAGAAGAAAAGTTGTATAAGAAGCTTGGATTGGATGAAAGAATGGTAAAATTGGCATTGAAGTGCCTGCCGATGGTGTATGGATCTGAAGAACACCAAAATATTCGTGATGATGATGATCTGTTTGGTTTCCTAACAACAGTTGATAAAGATAACCGTAGAGCTCTTAAGTTGGTTTCTCGGGTTTATTTCCCAGGTGGAGAAGCTGTCGAGAGTGGGCATAAGTTCGTTTGGTATGAACTAAGATGTGTTGCAGGGAAATGATGATGTTGATGATGAAATCAGACCTAAGGCCATAACTCTGTATGTAGAAAATGGTAAAGCAAATAGACAAAAGGAGCTGATAGTTGCAGAGAATGATTTTATGGATACGGAAACAGACACCGCAGCTGAGACGGACACCGCAGCTAGGACAGAGACCGCAGCGGAGACAGACCGCAGCTGAAACGGACACCGCAGCTTAGACGGATACCGCAGCTGAGACAGATATGGGTGCAGATTATGTTGAGCAGCCACCTATAAAAAAGCTATTAAGGTTATAGAGGATTGGGAAGATGGATTGGGTCTGATTAAGTTTCAGGAGTTTTCAAGTAAGAAAGCACTTCAAGAGGTGGTGGATAGAGCTGCATTTGGTCAATCCTTTCTTTATGTTATTCAAAAGTCGGATCGGAAACGCTTGGTGGTAAAATGTTGTGAAGGAAGCTGTAAGTGGGGTTTACGAGCTGCAAGGATTGCTCTGACTCAATTTTTTTCCATTAAAAGGTACACGGGTATGCATACATGCTCTCGGTCTAATCAAAGTAAAAGCAGCAACATCAAGAGGAAAGATTCAGCAGAATTAGTTGTAACTTTTATGAATGAGGAATATCCTGGAAAACTGAGAACTCCTGTTCCGAAAGATATCATGGAAATTATGAAGCTAAAACTTGGTGTAACAATATATTACTCCACAGCCTTGAGAGGGAAAAATCTAGCTATTTCTGAGTTGCGTGGTGGTTCAGAATAGAGCTACAAGATGCTATATAGCTACTTGTACATGTTAGAGCAGGTCAATCCAGGAACAAAAACATGGGTGAAGTTGGATGAGGCAAATAAGTTCAAGTACCTCTTTATAGCTCTGGGAGCTTGTATTGAAGGTTTTGCAGCCATGAGAAAGGTGATAGTCGTGGATGCCACATTTTTGAAGAATGGATATGGTGGTATACTAGTATTTGCTAAAGCTCAAGATCCTAATCGTCACCATTATCCGCTTGCGATTGGTATACTCGATGGTGAAAATAATGCTAGTTGGACATGGTTTTTCGAGATGCTCAAAACTGCTATACCAGACTCTTCTAAATTAGTTTTTATGAGCGATAGAAACCAGAGCCTCATCGCGGCTGTAGCTAATGTGTTTCCACAATCTCACCATGCCCATTGTATATGGCATTTGTCTCAAAATGTGAGAGGGGCTAACACAACGAAAGCCGTAGTCGGATGGATATTTATGGAGTTGGCTAGGTGTTACACGGTGGCTGAGTTTGAGTCTGCTTACGAATCTTTTAAGTTGAGATGTTCTCCAGCATACAAGTATTTGGAGGAGCATACTGAGAAGAGCACATGGGCCCAGGTGTCAGATACAACTTGGACACTAGCAACAGTGTGGAGTCAATGAACAGTGTGTTTAGGGACGCCAGGAGGTATGCTTTAATACCATTGTTGGATACAATCATCAAGACGTTTTCTGACTGGTTTAATGAACATCAGAAGGACGTTCTGTCGATTGATACCAAACTGGTTCGTCTTGTCAAGAACCACATCCATAAAATATGGGGCAAAGCTGAGAAAACACCAGTGCGTGAGCTAAATAGTTACGAGCTGGAGTACGAGATAACCGACACTGATAATGCGAAGAATTATGTTGTGAACTTGATAGAGAAGAGCTGTACTTGCAAGTTTTATGATTATGAAAAGTATCCTTGTTTACATGGACTTGTTGCTTACTTATATTTCCTTGAGGTAGATGTTGCTCCTGGTCGTCGACGTGATGTGAGGATAGAATATGAGGAGTTGTGCTCGAAATAAACTGGACGGAACTTTGGGCACTGGTTTATTACAAGACCATTTATTCTGTGCCGGACATGTCCGATTGGAATGTACCAGATCACATCAAAGAGCTGCAGATCATACCTCCGGATCGACAAAAGAGAAAGGGAAGGAAAAAGAATAACAGGAATCCATCTGTTGGGGAACGACGTAAAAGGACACAAAACAAAAGGCGAGCAAGGCAAAATTTTGGTTTCAGTTGGCTGTTGTTTGGAATGCGTAGTGGTAATCCCAGTGAAGCAAACTGATCTATTTTGTTGTTTGGTATGTTGCTTTTGGTATGTTGCTTTTGAGTTGGTACGTTTCTTTTTGTATTTTGCTTTTGGTATGTTGAAAACATTGATAATACCAAGAAATACTAAGAATATCTTTTCTCCAACTAAGAATATCTTTTCTGGTTATAACTCTAATAAATGAAATAGCTCAATAAATACTGCAACTCCTCTCTCTCTCTCTCTCTCTCTTGCTCGACTCTTCTCCTTCTCAGGACAAAGTAGTGAAGAAGATGCAAGGAGATGGATCAGGATCGTCTAGGAGAAGGCAAAATTATGGTCCGAAATTGTGTTTCTGTCGCTTAGAGGCAGCCATAAGACAAGCTTGGACAGACAAGAACCCAGGGCGGCGATTTTATGGTTGTCTGAGTTTTAAGGTATCCCACCAGATTATAGAGGAACTAGCGATTATGATATTAAAAATAGCTTTAAAATTGAAATTATGGCAGGAGAAAAATGGATGCAACTTTTTCGCATGGTTTGATGAAGAGGCTGGTACATTATGGCAAACAAGAGCTTTGATTGAAGCCCGGGATGAGATTCGAGAGAAGGCTGAGAAGATTGAGCAGATCTGAAAACCAATTTGGAGAAGCTACAAATTGAAGAGGAGATTGTTAAAAAGTTTGAAGAATTCTATGTGTAAGCAATCTTATCAATGTAAAAGTGTGCTTTAGAACCTCTGCTTACGTGTGTTAGAACCTTTGTTTACGTGTTCTTGAACCTATGTTCAAGGTCGTATGTTTAAGAGATATATTGGAAAACCAAGGAAAACTAGTATAACAACGTGAAACTATGATAAAAATTACCATGATCCGAACATCACTTGGTAGACATGATCCGATGATCATAAGTCTTAATACAACTATTTGAACAACATAAGTCTTAATATAAGTCTGAAAATAGATTAGTGAAAATGAAAATATTGACAAAACTCAATAATGAAAAAAGACTCAGGTTCTTCACCTGTTATACTAGTTAATATGTATAGTCTTTCCAAGATCACTTTGTTAATTAGATCAGCTTATAAATGAGTAATCTATAATTTTCATGATTTCAAAGATATTATTGCACTAATCATTTATAATTACATGGTAATGCAGAACAATGGCAAGTACAACTTGCTTCGCAAATTAAAAGTATACGTAAAACTGAAAAATGTTGAAATCACGAAAAGTAGAACTATGAAGACAATTGGTAATACCAGAAACTTGAGTATAACTAAGAGAAAATATTTCAGAGGGAAAATAAATATTAGTTTCGCGCGAAAACGAAAAAACTCAAAATTTTCAATTATTTGGGTCAAAAAGTAGATTCCCTCTGCTCTATTTTCTCTGGTCTGGTCTCGTCTAGTCTTTTCCCAGAAACTTTTTCACTTCTCAAGCACTCTCTCTTTCTACTCTTTCTCTCTCTCTCTCTCTACTCGCGAAACGACATCTTTTTATCCTTTCCCAAGCACTCTCTCTTTCTACTCTTTCTCTCTCTCTCTCTCTACTCTCGCGAGACCACATCTTTTTATCCTTTCCCACGCACTCTCTCTTTCTAATCTCTCTCTCTCTACTCCGTATTCTCTCTACTTTCGCTCACCATGACTCATCCGTATGAGAAGATGAAGAAGCTGAAGGAACACTACGACATGTTAGGGTACATTTGCGCGGCCCAATATGGAATTCCTACCCGTTGCCCATGTGGTGGTGAAATAAAGATTGATGTTTCTCCAATCCGAAGTACAAATCATATTTCGCTACCTTGCCAGTGAGTAGGTACTTCACTTGCAAGAAGTACGAGGTAATTTTCGTGTTATATTGTGTTAAACTGTGTTATACTCGTGGTGAAACTGTGTAATAATCTGGGGAGGGTGAAACTGTGTTATACTCGTGGTGAAACTGTATAATAATCTGGGGAGGGTGAAACTGTGTTATACTCGTAGTGAAACTGAGTAATACTCTTGTGAGGGTGAAACTGTGTTATACTCGTGGTGAAACTGTGTAATAATCTTGTGATGGTGAAACTGAAAACTCGTAGTAAAACTGAGTTATACTCTGGATGAAACTGCAGGACGATGGGATGCACTTTCGTCCGCCATGGGCTTTCGGTGTAGAGGAAGAACTGCAGAAACTAAGGACGGAGGTGAATAACATGGCCGAAGAGATTGCTAAGCTTAAGATGCTTATTACCTCGACTTCCCGTCCATAAGACTTGTATAAGTTTATTTGTTCATGCTACTCTTATGTTGATGTTGATGTTAAGCACTCTTTTGCTAAGCACTCTTTTGCTAAGCACTCTTTTGTTAACCACTCTTTTGTTGATGTTAAGCACTCTTACGTTGATTATGTTGATGTTAAACACTCTTATGTTGATGTTAAACACTCTTTGTTAACTAGTTTCCTAAATTCATCAATGTAGTCATAATGTAGTTATAACATACTTATAAGTTATAAATCCACAGTAAAAAGAGCAAAAAACGAGAAACACATCCAAAGACATTCATTGTTTGTCAACTTCATAAAAAACATAAATCAAAGTTCTAACAAACATAAAACAAAGTTCCAAGCAAGTTCCTCATGCTACCTCTCACTTCTTACTGCGTCTCTGTTTCTTTGCTTTCCTTTGGGCTGGTGCTTCTTCTTCTGTTGCTTTTCCTTGTGCTACCTTGAAAAACTCCTCAAGCGGGGCCAATCTCCCATCCAATTGGTCAACCTTCTTGTCAATTCTCCTCATCAGTTTCATCTGTCTTTTCAGCAACTTCATAACATCTACGGCTTGAAGCGACTGCTCACCTACCTGTACTCCATCCCCTGCTGCATCTTCAATCGGTTCTGCCTGTTTTTCTCGCGCAGCTACATCTTCGTCGTGCATGTCTTTAAAAAAAAACCTTAAAGCCTGCATCCAGACACTTCTCCCAGCTGTCCACAGCTATATCAGATTCATCAACATCGTATTCATCTTCCAAAATCGTATCCAAGAGACTTTCTTCCTCTGCACATCTAGTGGGGATGATGCTGTGAATTTCCTGTCACAGACACATTTAATTTTGAAACTTAGCAAAAGAGGCCTATCATAGTTCTACGACAGTTTTACTTTAAGCGTACTCTAGTTTTACCCTAGTTATACCACAATTTCACAGAAAAACTTACAGTTGTGTTAGACAATTCCCTGTTTATCTCATACAGTAACACCCCTGTCATTCCATTTCGTTTGAATGAGGACTTGCACATCCTCGGGCAGTCGGCATCACCTCCTTCAGCTTCAAAATTTTCTTTGACCGCCATTCCTATCTTAGGAATTGCCTCAAATGCTAGAATCTGTAAAAAACACAACAATTATGTTGTACCATCATTAAATAACAACAAGCAAGTCAATATTGGGGTTTACCATACCTCTAGTGGAACACAGAAACCTGGAAGCGGCCATAATATGTTTTCTTTCATCACCCCTCCAAAATGCTTCACTATGTGAGGAATCTTCTTCAGCATGTAATAAAAAAATAATCTTCCCCATGGAAATGACACATTAGTCTAGATCATCCACTGATCTCTGGAACACCTCCAGCACATCATTAGCCTTGTGTCCAACCTTCGTTTGCGCAGATAACAGAAGATAAGAAGAATAGAACCGCCATCTTCAGTCTGTCTTTGTAGGGTCCCATGTTCACCAGCTTTCTCTTAACATCCTCTAACCTTCTAGGTTCTCCTTCCTTGAAATGTCGATCAACGAACTTTGTCCCACCAAGCTGTTTGTAGCCGAGAGGATAGTTGTGGCAGTATAGCCCAGATATCAAATCGTGTTCCCTCAGCCCATACCAGATGGGAACGCCATTCACATTGAACCACTCTTCTCTCTTCCTTTCAGTTTCGGTAGTACGCAGCAACAACATCCATATTCCCTGAACCCTGTGGTTTCTATCTCTTTTCATGTGGAAAATCTGTTTGAATTGAGGATGCTCCGTGAACCACTTCCTCTCCGCGTTTGACAGCTTCGGTTTCAGATGGCTTAGTGTATCAATCGCGCTAGCTATCGTACACCTTGTCCCCAGCTTTATTTGTTTCGTGTACTCAGATGGCTTGAAGAACATTTTGGTTGATTTGATTGGCTCTGGTGCCTCATTCCCATTCAAATCATGTATTTTATAGCAAAGTTATATCACAGTTATGCCAAATTTATAGCAAATTTAAGCCAAAGTTATACCACAATTATACAACAGTTATACCAAAGTTATGCCAAAGTCATGCCAAAGTTGTATCCAAGTTCAGAGCATGTCGAAGTTATTTTATTTTTCCTACGTTGTCCGACTACAACAATTTTTCAAATAGTTTTCCTAGTATTACTAACATTAACACACTCAATATACTAGCTCTCCCTAATCATATTAGGACTTAAATTCAAACTCATCTATAATTTGTTACCTGACGTTCATGTTGATTCGGATTCTCATCGTCGTTTGCTTCCAACCCATCTTCTCCATTTGATTCTTCTGCTTGTTCACCTTCAGAATCTTCATTCCCCGGGTTAGAATCGTCTTTCTCTCCATCTTGTTCTTCCTCAGAACCCTCCTTCGAGCCATCTGGTTCTTCTTGTTCTTCTTTAGAATCATCGTTCTTCGAACCATCTGGTTCTTCTCGTTCTTCTTCAGAATCATCGTTCTCTCCATCTCGCTCTTCTTGTTCTTCTTCAGTCACATCGTTCTCTTCATCTCCATCTTCTTGTTCTACTTCACAACCCTCTTTCTCTTCATCTCCAGAATCTGGAGGAGATGGACTTTTGTTTCGTGTCGTCGGAGCAGTTTCTGCAGCCACATTACTCGGGTCCGTTATCTCCGCCGCATTCTCCGTCGAGACATCACTCGTCTTCTCCATCGCAACATCCCTCGTCTTCTCCATTGAGACATGCGTCGTCTTTACCGTCGATTCTTCCATCGTCTTTACCGTAGATTCAACAATCTCCACCGCCCTCGTTTCACTCTTCTTCGTCGTCGTCTTCTCCATATTTTCTCCGGAGGCTGTCTTTAAAAACTTCCCTCTCAGACCCTCTTCCTCCGAGCGCCCCTCTTCTTCCGTTGGATTCTTCTTCCTCTTACCCCATCTCATTTCGACCACCATCGCAGCAATCAGATTGATTTGAGACATCTCCTCTCATACCCCTAAATCTTAACCTCTAATCTCTATAGGACACATTTCTTCTTTTAATTTTATATGTCAAATGAAAAACATAAAATTAAACTTGAAACGTGAATATTTTTTATTTGATTTATAGAATTTGATAAAAATATTTCAAAAATCAAAAAACGTTTTTTTTCCATATTTTCACAAAAATCATCAAAATATGATTAAAAACAATTTTAAAATATTTTTTTTCGAATTTGAAAGCTATAGAATTTAAATATTTGCCCATGGGTTCACTCATCCATTGGGGGGGGGGTTTGTTTAGTTTTGAACACCGGGGAGGATTTAATTTGGGGGTTTAGGTTTTGATCAAAAAAAGAATTTGAAATAGGGGTATAAGAGATCACGTGAGCCCATAGGAGATTATCTCTAAAAAATAGGGGTACAGGAGAAGTTGACTCGATTGATTTCTCCGGCTTTTATCTCCTTTCTCGATTCAAGTCTCATACGGTTGATTTTCAGAGAGAGAACTAGGGTTTGGAAATGTTTCCAGAAAATTGAGAAAATTTGTCCAAAATAAATGATAAATTGAGAGGGTTTGATAAAACCAACAGATTTGGTTTAGTTTTAAGGGATTGGTTCGGTTGGTTAGTATGGTTACATGGTTAGACTCTTCGGTTCATTTGATTTGCCCATAAATCTGGGTCGGGTTGGGGCGGATGGGTTATACCCTGGTATAACTCATAAATACTTCAAATTTGCCCAGTTTGTTGGTCATTTCCGTGTTTTCTGAACTTAAGAAATATAGTTTTATTTTCACTAAAATACAGTGTCCTCTGGAGATTGACTTCTCACATTTGGGGGCAACAGAGGAGATGACTCTTCAACTCATTAGTCACCCGTTTAGGAGTCCAAACTCAAGGATGGGTCGGTGACAAATAAACACGGGGGCGAGACTTAACCAAACATTTAAAAATATACCACACATAATCCCTATATATTAATTGAGAATAATTTAAAAAGTTGTAACTATAAATTTGTTAGAATTAAAAATAACTCAATCCTATATGGCATAGCTCTTTGGCTTCTATTTCAAATCCCAAGGATTCTAGAGCATGTGATATAATGAATGGTAAAAAATTATATTCTCTAGCAATATAATATTTCGTAGGCTATAGTTGGTCGCATATATCAAATATATATTGTTTCGCATGTTTTCCTTAAATAAAACCTACGGAATTACCTAATGTGATTAAAATATATATATGACAATTAATGATTTTAAACAATAAAGTTTTGATAACAATCTGTATAGTTTTTCTCATTTTATTTATTTCTTTATTATTAAAATAAATTACACAATTACATTAATCATATAATAAAAATCTAGATTTTTTTGTGTGTATGTTGTATTTCGAATTTTTCAAAATGAGTATAAATTACTAAAATTGTTAAAAGTCCCAAATAAACTTTTAGGATCAAGGTTTTTTTCTTTTTTTCTATATTAAAATATAATGATTATAGGACCATATGAAGAAATAATTTTAGTTTATATATATTTCATATCATTTTAATTAAACTATACATCGTATGAAAATACATACTTATATTTTGATATTTGCCTTGAACATATATTGAAAAGTTAATATTTTAATTTTTAAATATGTCATTGTTTTTTTTTAAAATGATTATAAATGATTGAAACTACTAAATATCTCACATTAAAAAAAATTCGTTGGTGTAAAGTTTTGTTATACAAATATGCAAATAATCAAAAATTCATATGAGTAAAAACCTCATTTAATAAAAATCCATATTAAAAGCGTGTTATATTACTATGTTTATATCATTTAAAATTAATTATATATCATATACAATATATAAGATTGATTATTTTGATTTACTTACCCTAATTGTGAATAAACAAGAGTGATAGTTAAATTTATATGCATACACCAATTTATTACATAATAGTAACTGATTTCTTAGTTATTTAATATATATATATATTTATTATTTTATTATTTTATAATATGCAGAAAAATATAAAATAAATAATAAATATAAAATACTTATTGTATATAATGTGCAGATTAACCTAAGTATGCATCTCTTTAATTATTTTAAATCGTAAGTATTTTCTAAATTGCAGGTCAAAACAAACAAACGAAATGAGAATAAACTTCAAAATAAATATTTATATCGATTAATAACCAAAATATAAAAAAAACATAACAAGAGAAAAATTGAAGATAAATAGGATTGACACGTGAACGTAAACTTCTCATAACCATAATTAATTTTTAAATTCTTAAATTATGATACAAAATTGAGTTAATTTTTAATTTGTTAGTTTGTTAATTTTTAATTTTTTAAATCATGATGGTTATGTTAAATCATATCCATAATTAATTTTAAATTTTTTATTTGTATTTGAAAAACTTAAAATATTGTTTTTAAAAATAATTTAAAATTTAACATAATTTTTTATAAAATTATTTACAAATAAAGAATTAGTAAAAAAATATAATTTTCTAATATTATTAGACAAATAAATAAATTATATTAAATTAGTTTTGAAACTTTATATATTTTAAATGCAAATATTAAAAATATTAGGGAACTTGCTAATACCCTACCAATCAAGCCCAGTGCCAGTCCATTTATTTTCCATCACTCGAACACTGAAAAGTGAAAAGATATATGAAATCAGATCCATTAAATTCTAAGATTTGATCTACAGTTATAATTACAATTGTTTCTGATCCTACGTATAGATAATTATATAAAAATTCCAAAATTCTAAAATTTCAAATACATACAAAAACAATCATATGTAAATTTTAAATTTGTCAATACTAAAATTTTAAATTTTAATTACATATATTCACAATGCGCAATACGCATGTCTTATCCTAATTCTACTGTATATAGTAAAAAAAATCTACTTAAGAATATCATGAACGAATAAGTAGACAACTGGCTGGTTATTATTAAATTGCCATCTACTTCTTATAATTGTATATTTCTTTATTTCTAAAAATATATATTTGATGTATCTTAAATATATTAAAAGCATATTTCATTTTGATCACAAATTTATTATATTGTGATTTTAATTTTAATTTAATAAAATATAGATAATATGCAAAATTAAAATACAAATTTAAAATAGTTTCAAAAAGTATTTTTGAATCTGAAACTGAATATCTGAAATTTATTTTTTTAAAATTAAAAAAATTAACAAAATTATAAATATCCGAATCTGAAAAGTTATAATTCGAAAAATTGAGAAAATGGTTTGTTATTTTAATTTATTTAAATAATTATTTACATTTATAAATTAATGGTATAAATGTCTTTTGCCTCATTAATGACATGTCATATTTAAGAATTTTTGAAAATATCTATTTAGAAAAGATAAACATAAATAATAATACCAAATGGAAAGTAAAATTGAAAATCTTCCATTTTAAAATTATTATAATTTTTAGTTTTAAACTCTGTCCCAAATTATAACCTCCGAAACTTTATATCTATACAGTTTATGGATCATTTTTCTAAATATTTAAATGAATTCTAATCAATAGTTTATTTTCACGTGACTACACACACACACATATATATATATATATATATAAAACTAATAATTTTGTACTGAAAGAGAATTAAACTCTGGTCTAGATTAATATAGTGACTCCTCACTGACCACTATACCACCACGTTGTAGTTAATCTCCACAATTTCAGTTGTCAAATATATATAAATTTTTTCTTACCAAAAAAAAAATATATAAGTTGTGTACATATAGTATATAGATCTAGCATTTCAATTCCATACAAGATATATTAATCCCCTATATATTAATTGAGAAACATTTGAAAAATTGTAACCTCAGTTTTGTAATAATTAAAAAAGCACCCATGCATACGTGTCACTCAATTAGGTAGCCAATTACATTCAATTGAAAAATAAGTAGGTTCACATTCGATTTGTATATGTCGCTAGATATATTTGTTGGTCAAACTATATGATATGATATTTATGATAGAAGCATTTATGATTGTTCTGATAGATATAATTACTATTTTATTTTCTTTCCTTAAATAAAAGCTACGGAATTACCATAAATGACAAATATATATATATATATATATGACAATTAATGTTTCTAATAATAAATATTTGCTAACAATTTATATCTCCTCAATCATTTTTCTTTAATTTTATATTATTAAAATAAATTAAACAATCAAATTAGTTATAAAATTAAACTTTAGATTTTTTTTTCCGTATATGTTATATTTTGAATTTTAAAAACCAAGAATAAATGAATAAAACTATTAAAATTATTATTTTAAAATTAATGATCAATAGTTTAACATTTTTATTATAAAAAGATACACATGATTTTAAAACCATATGAGTAAAAAGTATCATCCCCTATATATTAATTGAGAAACATTTGAAAAGATGTAACCTCAAGTTTGTATTAATTAAAAAGTAACCTTGCTTAGTTGTCAATCAATTAGCATACCAATTAAACTGACGTGGCAGCTTTAGGTTCAATTGAAATTTGCTAGGGAAAAATAATTAGAGACGCATATAACGCATGTAACATAGTTTATATATTTATA
>CAKOAT010094488.1:14962-34175 GCA_932364175.1 Eruca vesicaria subsp. sativa
GCTTTATAAAACGATTTCTCGAGTTTTATAAAACGATTCTCGAGCTTTATAAAACGATTTCTCGAGTTTTATAAAAACGATCTTCGAGTTTTATAAAACGATTCTCGAGTTTTATAAAATGGTTTCTCGAGTTTTATAAAGCGATTTCTCGAGTTTTATAAAGCGATTTCTCGAGTCTTATAAAACGATTCTCGAGTTTTATAAAACGATTCTCGAGCTTTATAAAACGATTCTCGAGTTTTATAAAATGATTCTCGAGTTTTATAAAACGATTCTCGAGCTTTATAAAACGATTTCTCGAGTTTTATAAAACGATTCTCGAGCTTTATAAAACGATTTCTCGAGTTTTATAAAACGATTCTCGATCTTTATAAAACGATTTCTCGAGTTTTAGAACACGATTCTCGAGCTTTATAAAACGATTTCTCGAGTTTTATAAAACGATTCTCGAGCTTTATAAAACGATTTCTCGAGTTTTATAAAACGATTCTCGAGCTTTATAAAACGATTTCTCGGGCTTTATAAAACGATTTCTCAAGCTTTATAAAACGATTTCTCGAGTTTTATAAAACGATTTTTCCAGTTTTATAAAACGATTCTCGAGCTTTATAAAATTGTTCGTTTTGTATTCTTGCGGAAAGTTTTGGCTATTAATTCCGTCGTACCGATTTTGACCCCAACATCTGTGCATTTGGAATGTTTTATTATTTGGACAATCTATATATAGGCTATGAAAATAGAATCAAATAAAAAGTCTAGTAAGGTTTTAAAAGAAACGGAAAGATTTCATTGATGATTAAGAGAGCAAATGGTAATAAATTATTATTTGTACATGGTTATTTTAGAGCATAATTATTATCTTTTTCTTTAATAGGAAACTATACGTGGATAATATAAGTAAAATCTTAGAGAGAAAAGACATGTAATTCTCTATATATTAATTGAGAAACATTTGAAAAGTTGTAACCTTAAGTTTATACTAATTAAAAAATAATCGCATCCTACGTGTCATCTCTCTATGCCTTCTCAATTTAGAAGGACTATAGAGTACCTTATATAAAATATAGTTTTAAAACAAGGTCTGTTATTCTTATATAAGACATATCAAACTAAATAACATATAAAACTAAATCTTCTATATGTTATTTTCTTAAATAAACCTACGGAAATACCTAAAGTATTAATATATATATATATATATATGACTATTAATAATTTTAAATAATTAAGATTTTTTAACAATTTGTATATTTTATATCCTTTCTTAATTTTTAAATATTAAAATAAATTACACAACTACACTAATCATATAATAAAAATTTGATTTTTTATATATGTTGTATTTTGAAATTTTCAAAACAAGTATAAATTACTAAAGCTGTTAAAAATCTCACCTAAAATTTTGTGATCAAGGTCTAATTTTTATAATAAATTACAATGATTATGAAATCATATGAATAAATAATTTTATTTTAGTAGGTGTTTATGTTAATATATATATATATCATATTGTATGAATAAATAATTTTATTTTAAACATAATTATAATTTAAAATTTAACTTAATTTTTAAAAATATAATTTTCTGATATTATTAGACAAATAAATAAAGTATATTAAATTTTTTTTGAAACTTTATATATTCTAAATGCAAATATTCTACTAACTGTTTCTTAAGAAAACATTAGAGAATTTGATAATGTTCTACCAATTAAGTTCTGTGACACTTCGTTTATTTTTCATCACTCGAACACTGAAACGTGAAAAAATATATGAAGCGGTCTATTAAATACCAAGTTTTGATCTACAGTTCTAATTACAATGGTTTCTGATCTTACATACAGATAATTATATAAAAATTCCACAATTCCAAATACATTTAAAAACAACATATGTAAATTTTAAATTTGTCAGTACTAAAATTTTATATTTTAATTACATACACTCACCCTGCGCAAAGCGCAGGTTCCTAGGCTTTAAATATAATAAGATTAGCTTAAAATTAAGCATAACTTCTAAAGATTGTCTGAAAATAAAGTATTATTTAATAGCTAAAAACCACGTCCAAATACTCCGTGATAATCACCTTTTTCTTGTGCCTTCTTGACAACCTTGGATGTTGATGGTGCTTGAAGCGTCTTACTGGCGAGACCAGTCAAAGTTGAGTTTTTCCTGGGCATATCATCTCCATCATCATTATTCCTATCATCATCATCGTTCTTCTATTTTGACCGAAACGCCTACAAAGATGTTGATACTGAAGTGAAAATAATGAAATGTATGCTGAAACTTACGTTGTCAACAAAGTCCGGTTGTGCCAGACCCTGATCCTGAGCTCAAGATTCGGGAGATTGTGAATCCTTTTTGGTTGGTAGTGAAGTTATAGCTGCTAACTCTGACCTGGAATGTGTACGCTTTCCCAACCATGTCTGCAATAAAAGAGGGAGGCTGAGTCTCCTATAGATTCACTCCTTTTCCAGCCTTTGTCCATCTTGATATCCGTAACATTTCCGGTGCAGACCAAGTCTATTTCCTACTTTTAAAATTGTCAGAATCGCATACAAAGTATAAATATTATAAGTTTAAAGCCATTCTAATCGGATTTAGAACCTGAGATGGAGAAGTGGTGACTAACTACTCATTAAGCTCAGCTATGGTCATAGGTTCAACTTTGGCATAGCCCCTAAGCAATGAAGCTGTTGATGTGTTCCCAGTGTCATTGGAGACCAGCCTATAAAGATGGTAAATGATACGTAAGAATATGTATAGGATAAGGAGACCAACTAACAAACTGATTGTTGATAAAATGGTTCTGAAATTATATCAACTACTTACTTGTAAAAGAAAGTATTCCCTGCATCACTCTCCTTGTCGAATAAAATGTGTGTCTCTGATGTGGCATTCAAAAATAGACGACCTGCAAAATAAAGTTTTGGTTAGTATTCCAAGCAGCCCACTGTTATTACGGAACCTGAACCGTTCTTTCGGAATTGAGGTCACGGGTTTGGTTAACTCATCGAGAGCGATGGAATCACTGAATCCAATCGATGTAGGAATGTCTGACAGTCTGAAGTTCTTGTTGCTCCGAGTGTAATAAAATCCCCTGCCTTCTGGCGATCTCTGAAAGGGTTAGACGGAGGAAAATTCACGGTGGCTGGTATGGGAGTCGCCTGAAACACATGAAAATAGGGAAAAAAAATCAACAAACAGAACTGAAACTAAATCCGTAAGAGTGAAAAAAATTATTTATAGCAGACTTTTGAAGTTTATACGCCTGAATTTGTTTAGAATTACTGATCATGAGTTTGAAGAACGAAACAACCTTAGCGTCAACTTGCCACCACGTTTCTTGTTTTCCAGAATAGGAGCAGTCACACCACCACCGTCTGAACAACGGTTATCCTTCAAATCAGAGAGAAAGAGAGATGATGTAGCCATTATTAGGGACTGTATATCAGGAAGAGAGAGGATGAATACTAACATTTTTATAGTTGAGGATCACTGCCTGGAGATGGATAAGATTCATTGAATTCAAGATCGTGGATGTAGTGGGAAGAAGAGTTAAGTTTTGGTAAATAATCCTGACTGAATGCGACTTGTAACGTTCGGTAGGTGAAGCATCAAGACTGAAACGATATGAACAGATTCTGACGGGAAGAGTACTCTAAAAGCGTTGAGTCACACCGCCATTGTTGGTAGACTGATTCAGAATTTGGAAGAGCAGACAAACCCTATAAGACATGTTCGTGATTAAAGTAGAGACTGGTCTGCATTTTTCTTAATTTTAGGCCACAAATCAGTATAGATGTAAGAATCGCCCAAACCCATTAATAAACATCATAAGAAAACGATTTTGAAATGAGATGCCACATGTTACAACCTAATTACCTTATTTAGTGACGTGTCTTTCTCAAGAGGGAGACAAGTCTTCTTTATAGTAATAGATAGAAGAGACATTTAAGGTAGTTGACAAAATCTTTCTTCCTTCAAATTTAAAAGTACAAGGACTCAATTGGTCAAAATATTTTGGTCAATATTTACAGATATATTGACATTCGATTTTCACAACTCATAAACACATATCACTCCTATTCTATCTCTTTATAAAATGTCAATTTTTAATTTTTAATGTAATAGACAAAATATTTCTCACTTTCAAACAAAAAAGTACAAGGACTTAATCGATCATGATATTTCGTACAATATTTACAGATATATTGAGAGTCGATCTTCATAAATCATGAACACCTATCACTCCTCTCCAATTACTACCATAAATCATAAACACCTATCACTCCTCTCCAATTACTATTTCTCTATGTCCTCTTTCGCATACTTACATATTTAGTAATTTGCATATTTATCCAATACATTATTAAGCACAAAAGGTGATATACAAACCATACATATGTCTAACATGAAAATTTTCTTCTACTTTCATGAATAAAATTATACAATAAATATATAAATTGCGATATCTTTAGAATATCAAATTAGATGGAAATACAACCGAAAATGGTCATATCTAAGTAACATAAAAAGAAAACAATTTGTGGGTAGCGTGGAAATACACTTGTTAGCAATAATTCTATATTTTTTAAGACATGAAAAAACATTACTAAATCATTAAATAAATTAAAATATTTATTTGGGGTTTTTAGGTTGATCCTAACTCAAATGTTATAAGTCCGAAAGACCCAATTTTTTGGATTATATAATTAATAGGATTAGGCGGATTCGGACTGCATACTTAGACCACCTGCAACGCAGGTCCTTAATGAATCCTTAGGCTTGATTCTTAACCTTTAGGGATTAAATAAATATTAAAAAAAATCAGATCTGCTAAGAATGAACCCTTAGTGAAGGGGTTTAAAGATTAAATCTTTAATGAGTTGGCATCACTTCATTCTCTCTCTTTCTTCCCTTTCTCCTTCGCCCTCTCCTCTCCCTTCCAGAATCTCTTCCTTCAAACGAGTGGTTAATCAAAAAGGATATCGGAGCAGACGTGATACCAGGCTGAATCAATCGTCCGATGGATAGTCTCAAACAGTCATCTTCTTCAAGGTTAGCTTGTGGCTGGATTGATCAAAGAAAAAGATCACGGTTTGGTCAAGCTCTGTCTTTCGATCCCAGGCTGAATCGTGTGTCCGAAATGATTTGAGAGAGACAGAGATTAGAGCTAAGACAGGTGATTTTCTTTGTTTCTCCTTAATTGATTGAGAACTCACACTAACGTTCTAAAATTTCACATTTTAAAAAACATTGTAGTGTCTTCTTTTGGATGGTTTTACGGATAGTGACTCTGTTAAAGAGATTGAGGGAGAAGAGCTTGAAGAAATTATTTCAAAACTTAAGGATTTTATGAAGTTAGATGTTAGACAAGCGGTTGTTTGCAATACCCTTGGCTTAATGTTTCTCAAAGCTGACTGTTTGATGGTAAATAATTTTTCTGAAAATTATAGCTCGAACCTCTGTTTTTGTTTCCAGCTCAAGATGGAAACTTTTAAGGATGATGGTTTCACATTCTCAAAGGTGAATTTTTACTCATTTTCTGAAAGGTTTAGACTTTATGATGATTGATTCTTGGTTTGTAAAGGTTGTTTTAGAGGCAAATGATCATGTAGACACCATTACCTTTAAAGATCCTCAAAGCAAGTCTTTGAATCAAGTTTCTCCAAAGGAAAACACAGTTGATTCTTCATCTGAGATTCTGAAAGCTGCTTCAGCTAGAAAGCCTATAACACATACAAAAGTCCCATTTGAAAAGAGTTATAGCCAAATGGATTGGCTGAAACTTGCACGAACACATCTTGATCTTGTAGGTACTGCCTTTCTCTTCAATCTTCTCCCCCTAAATGTATTTTTGATTAGGCCTGGGCACAAGGCAAGTACCCGGCATTTTTGCGGTACTTGCTACTCGGCTTGATTTATTTAAGTAGTTGTATATTTGACTTGTACTTGGCTTATTCTTAACAAGTATTTGTGATATCAAGTACTTGTAAATTTCTAGAATACTTGCAGATTACTTGGTTTGGTTTTTTACTTAATTTTGTTTTATATTTGCCTTGGTTTGATATTATCTTCTCAATTATTTAATCTATTTTCTTTGACTACTTAAATATAAAATATTTGAAACCCAAAACACAATTTCATATACACATACAAACTCTTAAGCATCAGTTATTAAGTATTTTACATACAAGCTAAAGACAAAATACCCATAGACATTGACAATATACAAAAACCAAAATATTCTTTTCTAGTTATTTGGATACTAGTCCATCCAAATGTCAATGCCAAATTCCAAAAGCTACTTGTTCGGTTCCTGTATTTTACAAGTGACAACAATCATCACAATAAGAGGTAGAAATTAGTTATTGAAGAACACAAAACACGTAAGTTGGTGAATCTACAAATACATTTATGCATAACTTGTTACACAGACAGAAATTGGGAAGTTCAAGTAGATCAACTACCTTTATTTTCTAAGTTACATTTTTCTTTTAAAAAACCTTAAAAAGGCACGAAGGCCAGAGTACAGAACAAAAGGCTAAGACTTTATTTCTTAGTATCATAGGAGCAGTAGCAGAACTTACTGTATAATGTTAAGTTAGCAAAGAAAACAAGAATATGTAATTTTTAAGTTTTAATGTGTGATGATATATAACAAAGGAAGAGTTAAAACAAAGATTTTGAAACACCACGTAGATTTAAAGTAAACATTTGCAAGTTGCATACAAAAACATGAAACAAAGAAAGTAGTTTTTACCTTCATTCCTCGTCCATAGTTAAGCTAACTCCTTGGACCAAGTTTCCATACAAACCAGAAGTTGTAAACTCTGTCAAACAAAACAAGTTTTGTAAGATTATAAAATATATTTATAAATAACTAAAAGCAAGCGTATACCATTTTCTAGGATTTCAAGTTCTTCAATTTGGTCTTCCAGCGAACTTTTGTCATAGTCATTGCGTATCCAATCTTGAGTGCAAATTAAAGCTTCAACCATTCTAGGGGTGAGAGAACTGCGGAACGGATCAATGACACGACCACTTGTGCTAAATGCTGACTCAGACGCAACGGTTGAGACCGGTATAGCCAAAAGGTCTTTAGCCATTAGAGAAAGAGTTTTGTACCTTGATCCTGTCTTCTTCCACCATAGTAAAACATCAAATTTGGGATCTGATCTAGGAACACATGCTTCAGTCAAATAGCTCTCCAACTCAGATTGATAAACAGAATTTTCTTCACTTTCTTCATGCATATCAATAAGAGAATCAAGGTCATAAATATCTGCAGCTTCTTTCACTACCTCTGAAGAAGTGTTTGCTCCTTGAACATGGCTACTTTCTGGTGAAGAACTAGATGCTTTAGCTTGATAGTATTTGAACATCTTTTCTATAACAATGTTTACTTTCTCAATCAAGGCTTCAGCTATGTTATCACCACCAGAACCATAGCTTTCACGGATAAACAAACTCACATACTTCATCTTATACCGAGGATCAATAACACAAGCAACAAAAATCATTAAGTTCATGTTCTCCATATCTCCCCAGTATTTATCAAACTTTGCTTTCATCTTAACAGCCATTGCTTTCTGATTCAGATCAACTTTGTTCAGCCCAAGCTTTCGTATCATTAAACCAACCCCAAATATCTCCTTCAGATACATATTCCCAGTGACGTAACGAGTAGCTGAAACTTTCAAAGTGGCATCATAGAAAAACTTGAGAATAGGGGCATATGTCTTTGCATAATCCCAATCTGATTCAATAGGTGCACCTCCTAACTTCCCAAGTTCTACCAGAAACTTATCATCTTCCAACTCGAGCATATCAAAACCTCTTTTTAGTTTTAAGGCTGACTCTAACATCAAATATGTAGAGTTCCATCTTGTCTCGACGTCAAGAGACACACCAGCAGTAGACGAAAGCTTAAGGTGAAGAAGACATTCTTTGAATTTATCTGACCTTGCTGGAGAAGATCTAACATACCGAACAGTAGAACGTATTCGACTAATCGAAGCTTTATTTTCTTCTAATCCATCTTTGACAACCAGATTTAAGATGTGTGCACCACATCTCATGTGAAGAAATTCACCATCAAGTAGAGAAGTACCCCATGACTTAAGTCTTCTTCTTAAGAATCTGATTGCTACATCATTTGAACTTGCATTGTCTACTGTGATTGTAAAAACTTTGCTGATTCCCCAAGACACCAAGCATCTCTCAACCATTTTCCCAATTAGTTCACCTTTGTGACTCAGAATTTGGCAGAAGTTAATGATTTTTTTCTGCAGATTCCAATTCTCATCAATGAAATGTGCGGTTAAGCACATGTAGTTGATGTTCTGAACTGAAGTCCAGGTATCGGTTGTAAGCGAAACACTCCCTTTGTGATTCTGAAAGAACACTTTCAACTTTTTCTTTTCTTCAAGAAACAAACTGAAGCAATCTCTTATGATAGATCTACGAGACGGGATTTGAAACCGAGGCTGCAGAACATATATGAATTCACGAAAACCTTCCTTCTCCACAACTCTAAAAGGCAACTCGTCCTTTATAATCATTCTGACTAAACCTTTTCTGCAGTCATCTTTATCATACTGTAGGTATGATGGAACTGCTTCCTCATCCTTATTTTTTTTGGGTTGATGCATTAAGGTTGCTTGCTTAACTCTTTTACCAGCAACAGTCTCAACCTCAAGCTCTGGATGCAGCTTTTTACACCTTATCATATGTTTCAACATAGTACTAGTATTGACACCAGACGGTGATCTAATAGTAACTAGTTGACCACAATGATTGCATTTTGCTTTGTTTCCATCTTCTGTTCTCTTAAAGTTTTCCCATGCCTTAGATCTTTCCTTAGGAGTTACCTTAGATTCAACGTCAGCTGTTGGAGCTGTTTCACCACCATACTCTGTATCCATTTCCTCTGCATCAGCTCTTGGATGTTCTTTACGTTTCTCCGGTTCCATCTACGCATAAACATTTACAAAAAAAAGAAATATTATTAAGCATCTATACATAAATAACCGACTGGAAAATCTCTTTTTTAAACATTCATCTTAGAACTGAACAAGTCAAAGTAAATCAAATCCTAAATGAGAGATTATGAGGGTCAAAGATAGCAATTATAATTTAAGATCAAACAACTTACGATAGTGAGGTAAAGAAGCAAACTGAGTTTCGACTTTCAAACCCTAACTCTCTTGGTTTCGGCTCCGTAAAAATATCTCGTGTGAAAAAGATCTGTGTGAAACACAGAGTTTTACTTTTGACTCTATATAAACGCAAGAGTTTTCATTGGGCTAAAACAATTGGTACTAGCCAAATAATTTAGTTTTGTTGGACTTAATTCAAATTCAGTATTATTATTAAACACACCATTCCTTTTTAGTTGTGATGGAAATACAATGCATTAGATAATTTTTTTAATTAACTAATAAAGTATATATCAAATATTGAATAAACTAAGTATTATATAACAAATAACGAAACAGGTAATTGATAACAAGTAACGAACCAAGTAACAAACCAAGTAACAAGTCAAGTAGTTAAAAATAAAAATAGACTTGATACTTGACTTGTACTTACGAGTAATAAAATTTGTTTACTTGTTACTCGACTTGTTTATGCCAAGTACTTGATTTTTCAAACCAAACCGAGTCAAGTAGCAAGTATAAACCGGGTATCAAGTAATAGTGCCCAGCCCTATTTTTGATGAAACTTGCAATTTTGTTTGTGCAGGCCTTAAGGGAGAGTCGAACATGAGGCAAATGTTTGGAGAAGGCCTTAAGTTTGCTAATTCCTACTATATGATGGGAGATCACAGAAGTTCAAGCAAATGTTTGGAGAAGGTTCTTGCTCTTAACTCACTATCTAACCCTTAAAACTAACAGTCTTGGTCACAGCTTACTATTTTTTTTTGTCTTCAGGCAGCTAAACTTCATCCAAACTGTATTGCTACTAGATTTTCTGTTGCTGTCCAACGAATCAAAGATGCTGAAAGGTCTCAGGATGCAGGGGACGAGCAACAAAAAGGAAAAGCTATTGATTTGGAGGACATCAAATTTCATCAGTACGCTTTTCTCTCTTTTTAACTCCAAACATTCTCTGCTAGTCACTTGTCCAGACCACTTTTTTTCAATACTTGAGTTGTACATGTGTCTGGACAAATGTAGGTGTGTTTGATTGGCACGATAGGACGATATCTTTCATACCACCTGATGGGGCTTTTGATATAGACTCAGTAGTACCCAGGTTTGAAATGTGGAGTATTGCATACAGTATATGGTTTTTTCTTTCTTGTTTAAACAAATCTGAATAATATGTTTCCCAATCAGAATGATCGTCGTGATAGCCATATGCATGAACGATTGAAGAATGATTTAATCGAAAATATTTAGAACAAATTTGGTGATGGAAATTAATAATTAATGTATCTTTATATTTTTATATTTAATTATTATATCTTTATTTTTAATCATTCAATTAATAAAATTTCAATTTCAATTTAAATTTTCTAAGGACTCCATCTTCGAAAACACCATTAGACGACCAGTTTTGATTCGAATCCTTAACTATTCAAACAAAAACCAAAAAAAAAAAATTACTAAAATATGCATAAGGATTCATTGGTGAACCTCACCATTGCATATGCTCTTAGATCTTAATTAATATATATCTAGTTTAGAGTAGTTTGTAAAACAAAATGCATTGGTTCTGCGTGCTTCCCGTTTGTTGTTATTGAAGAAATCAAATATAAATATTTAACTTAGCAGTTAGCACTATCTTTGGCATAATCTAAATTTATCAACTTTTATTTTTTTGAACTGATCTTAAATTTATCAACTTTATACACCTCTTTCAAACCCTTACCTACCACGTGTTGTATTCAAAAACTTTAACTATCATAAAAATAAGAGTATTACAACAAAATTTTATTTTTTTCCCCTTCAGTTTATCAAGGCCTTCGGTTTTTTCACCGTTGGCTTTGGAGAAATTGCAAATTGTGACAACTTTGTCTCTTTCTTTGTTTTTTTACGTGCTTCAGCGTTTCACATCAATGGCGAATGAGAAACCAAATGGTTTAGTTTACCTTCATGGAGATCTTGAACTCCAAATCATTGAGGCACGATACTTGCCCAACATGGATCTTCACTTTGAAAGGATTCGTCGTGTCTTTAACACATTAAATTTGTTCGACAAGCATTGTTATTCTCCTAATAGTAGCCATAGGCGTACACGTAACAATATAATCACTAGTGACCCATACGTAACTGTTTGCCTCGCCGGTGCTACGGTAGCGCGTACCCGTGTTATTTCAAATTCCCAAAATCCTGTCTGGAGCGAGAATTTTAAAATTCCATTGGCACATCCAGTCTCTCAAATTGAATTTTATGTAAAGGATAACGATGTTTTCGGAGCAGATCTGATCGGAATCGCAAAAGTCTCTGCTGTTAAAATTAAAATAGGTGAGACGATCAGCGGATGGTTCCCCATCATTGGCTCGCCGAAACCAGATTCTGCTGTTCGGTTGGAAATGAGATTTGTGCCGTGTGAGAAGAACCCTCTTTATGCTAATGGGGTTACGTCAACAGGAGTGGCAAATTGTTATTTTCCGGTGAGGACTGGTGGGCACGTCACTTTGTACCAGGACGCTCACGTGCATGACAACATGCCAGAAATTGAGTTAGAAGACGGAGTTCTGTACCAGCATGCACGATGCTGGGAAGACATATGTCACTCAATTTTGGAGGCTCACCACATGATTTACGTTATTGGTTGGTCGATTTTCCACAAAGTAAAGTTGGTGAGGGATCAGTCGCCGACACTACCCAATGGCGGGGATCTCTGTCTCGGTGATCTGTTAAAGTATAAATCACAAGAAGGTGTCAGGGTGCTATTGTTGGTATGGGATGATAGAACTTCTCACAGCAAATTCTTCATCAACACGGTAACCAATCTGTTTCAGCATCGACTAGATATATAGATTAAAATTTTTTGTTCTAAATTTTAAGGTTTCGATCCTAAGAATTTGCGTCTTACTTCTTAATCTAGACGGGAGTAATGCAAACGCACGATGAAGAAACTCGAAAATTCTTTAGGCGCTCTTCAGTTTCGTGTGTGCTGGCGCCCCGTTATGCTAGTAGTAAGCTTAGCATTTTCAAGCAGCAGGTATGCTGTGTTATTTTTCTATTACTACTTTTTCTTATTTATTTCTAGTTCTTCTACTTTTTTTTTATACCAGTGACACATAACTGTGCATTTTACCTAAGTTATATATTTCATGATGATGATCCTGCAGTGTTTTAATGGCATATGGACTAGGTTGTGGGCACAGTCTTTTCGCATCATCAAAAATGTGTAATTGTGGATACACAAGCATCCGGTAACAACAGAAAAATAACTGCTTTTATTGGAGGACTTGATCTGTGTGATGGTCGATATGACACACCTGAACATAGACTTTTCAAGGGCTTGGGCACGGTCTTCGAGGGTGATTACCACAATCCCACATTTTCAGTAAGTTTATTATTTTCATTCTTTTAAACTATATTTATGTTCTAGTTCAAATATGATAATCTCCAAAAAGGAATGCTTACGTTTATAGAAGTTCTATATGTTTTAAGAAAAGAACATCCACAAATGCTACAGGCATTGTTCTAAAGTAAAACTGTTAGAAAAGAAAACTACAACGTTTGAATTTTAACATTAGTCTTAGATTTAGTTCTAACATGATGTTGTTTCATAGTTACAAAAAAGACTTTAAGTTGTTTCTTTAGATTTTAATGGAATGAAAAGTGGTCTTTTTCGTTCCATTAAAATATACCCCCAAAATAGCACCAAACACCCCCCCCCCCCAAATAGCAAACTAACTAAATATATAATAAAAGAAAAAGGTTATATGAAGGTTTTCCAAATTACGCACTTGGCACAACCATGTCTCCAAATATTTAATTTGACCTTGTTATATGTGCACAAATTCGGAATGGAAGGGAGGAACCAAAGCCCCTAGGCAACCGTGGCATGATCTTCACTGCAAAATTGAAGGGCCAGCAGCTTACGATATACTCATAAACTTTGAGCAACGTTGGAGAAAAGCTACAAAATGGTCTGAGATTGGACAAAAATTCAAGAGGGTGACTCGCTGGCACGATGATTCTCTGATAAAACTGGAACGAATCTCGTGGATTTTAAACACGTCTGCATCAGTTTCAACAAATGATACTTTATGGGTCTCTAAGGACAACGATCAGCAAAATTGGAATGTTCAGGTAAGTTTAGGTGATTCCTTTACAATTTTTTTTAAATTGGTACATTATAATAATTGTCTATGACTTCGACTAACATGGTCTCTCGTAGGTAGATTTGGAAATCAATATGAACAACTTTGTTTTTTGTTAACTACAGATCTTCAGGTCTATTGATTCAGGATCATTGAAAGGATTTCCTAAGGATGTTCATAAAGCTCACGCACAGGTCTCGCATAAGAAAAAACCCAATATTGTTATCCTCTTCTTCTGTGCACAACTGCTTCTGTGTTAATCAAACTATTTAAAAAAATATATTTTGTGCTATACTTATTGACAGAATCTGGTATGTGCCAAGAATCTTGTGATTGAGAAGAGTATACAGACAGCTTACATCCAAGCTATCAGATCTGCACAACACTTTATATATATCGAGAATCAATATTTTATTGGATCATCTTTTGTATGGCCGAATTACAAAGAATCAGGTCTTTGAAGACACTCGACTTGGTTAATATATAACAGATACAATTATTTAAAATTTTGTGTAACTGTTTATATTATTACTTCGTAGGTGCTGATAATCTAGTTCCCATAGAACTTGCACTGAAGATTGCCAGCAAGATAAGGGCTAGGGAAAGATTTGCAGTATACATAGTGATTCCAATGTGGCCTGAAGGAGATCCTTCTTCGGCGCCTGTGCAAGAAATTCTCTACTGGCAGGTACTAAGAAAATATCATCTGAAAAAGGGTTTAATTTTTTTTTTCTCTCAGTAATTTAATGAGAAAGAATATAATATCTTTCATGAAACATCGAGGTATAGAATCTCGATTGTATGAACTCAATGAATAAGAATAACTCTCTTATTAATCTCTAAGGAAAACCACTTAAATCTTTAATATCTCACACAATCCTAAAACTTATAAGTTCTAAGTTAGGACACACTTTGGCATCTCCTTATGAAGGAATAAATAACTCCTAAACCTAATAGTCGTAACATTTAGATATTTCCTAATCTCTTTAGTAAACCATATCTCGGTAGTATGATAGCTTGTTACTCAAATTAACTTCAAGTTGAATCAAATATTCTCCTCCTTAAACTTAAACTCAGATTTCTTCACATCTTGAACTCCAATAAGACTCATCATTCCTTGAACTTTAATCTTCCAACCGACTTCATTAGAATATCAGCTCTCTGTTCACTTTCCGGAACATCTTCAACTTCCACTTTTTCATTCTAGACATTTTCTTATGAAGTGAAATCTTCTATGTATATGTTTTCTTCGTCCATGAAGCACTAAGGCTTTCGTAAGTGTTATTTCTGATTTTTTGTCAATTTGTATTGTCATATTTTTGCATTCTCTTCCGGCCACTTCAGAAAAGAGTTCCTGAAGCAAAATTGCTTGTTTTGCTTCTTCCTTTACTGCCATAAACTCAGTTTCGTATGAAGGAAGTGCAACGGTTTCTTGTTTCTGCTAACACCATGTAATAGGGCACTTCTCAAAGTAAAATACGTTACCTGTTGTACTCCTCCCTTCATCTGTATCAGCATAATGACTTCTATCGCTATAGCCTACCAAATCCGCGCTGTTTGAGTGTTCGTATGACAAACCATATGATATAGTTCCCCGCAAGTATCGCAAGAGTCCCTTTAATACTTCTCCATGTAACTCTCTTGGTTCCCTCATATAGCGACTAAGAATTCCCACAGAGAAGGAGAGATCTGGACTAGTGTGAAGTATATCTCGGTAGTATGATAGCTTGTAACTCAAATTAACATCAAGTTGAATCCAACATACTCCCGCTTAAGCTTAAACTAAGATTTATTCACATCTTGAACTCTAATAAGATTCATCATCCTTGAACTTTGATATTCCAACCTACTTTATTAGAATATCTGCTCTCTGTTCACTTCGAGGAACATGTTCAATTTCCACTTGTTCATTCTACACATTCTCGTATGAAGTGAAATCTTTTATGTATATGTTTTCTTCGTCCATGAAACCCTAAAGTTTTTGTAAGTGCTATTGCTGATTTGTTGTCAATCTATATTATCATAATTTTGCTTTCTTTTCTGGCCATTTCAGCAAAGAGTTCCTGAAGCCAACTTGCTCGTTTTGCTGCTTCCATTGCTGCCATAGACTCAGTTTCATATGAAGGAAGTGCAACGGTTTCTTGTTTCTGCGAACAGCATGTAATAGGGCACTTCTCAAAGTAAAATACATGACCTGTTCTACTCCGCCCTTCATCTGTATCAGAATTGTGACTACTATCGCTATAGCATACCAAACCCATGCCGTTTGAGTGTTCGTAAACCATATGATATAGTTCCACGCTGGTATCGCAAGAGTCCATGTAATACTTCTCCATGTAACTCTCTGGGTTCCCTTATATAGGCACTAAGCATTTCCATGGAGACATTCAATGCTTCTTATGTAAACCTTTTCGTTGATCCGCCACTCTTCTAATCATTTTACCATTCTCAACTTTTGTTCCATTGGTACCCGAGATGCATTACAGTCGTCCATCGCTGCTTCCTCTAGGATCTTATGCCTATATTTTTCTTGACACAAGGTTATAGCATTTTTTATGTTGAAGCATTTATATACTGAGGTAATAAGTCAACTTCCCAAGATCACTCATCTCAATCTTTGTAGACATCTTCATCTTTGTTTCAAGTATCATCTTTATGCTAGAGCTGGTGATCAAATGATCATCAACGTAAACACCGCAGCAATACGAAGACGATCCTTTTCCTTCTTACGATAAAGAGAAGTTTCTTTTGAGAACTTCTTGAAACTTATCTCTTTGAGAATATTGGTAAGCTTTGTATTCCATACTCTTGGAGATTGTATTAATCTATATCGTGCCTTGTTAATTTTATATACTTTGTCTTCACTTCCCCTAACCTCGATCCTTTCGGCTTCTTCACATATACTACTTATTTTAGTTCTCCATGAAGGAAGGCGGTTTCGATGTCAAGATGGTGTATTTCCCAACTCTTTGATGCAGCTAAAGAAATTATGAAGCAGATTCTCTCAATGCGTGCAACAAGGGGCAAAGGCCTCATCGAAATAATATCCATGTATTTGTACATACACTTTCACGATCAGCTGTGCTTTGTACTTATTCACACTTTGTTCATGATTCTTTTTAATCTTGAAGACCCATTTTAGCACAATAGATTTAGCACTGATAGGTATATCAACTAAGTCTCATGTCTTGTTCTTTATGATGGATGTAGTTTCATCTTCACATGCTAATATCCAATTTTGAATCCTTTGCTTCATTGAAATCCCACGGTTCTTCATTAATAATCATCAAAAATCTTTCGCATTCTATGCTAGCAAAACATATATAATCGCCTAGGTACTCTGGTTTCCTCAGTATTTTTGTTGATATTCTTGTTTTAGATTGATCTATTTCCCCCTATTCTTCGCCTTCTTCTGTTTCATCATGTGACAAGGCCCCTGTTTCATCGTTCTCGTCACAATTTTCATCAATATACTCGGTTCCATTCATATCTCGACTAGAATAATTATCTTGTGAATCTTCATCATCTCTTTGGACAGACTTTCCAAATCGTAGACTAAAGTTTTCAGAGTCTTTATAGTCTACTTCTTTCTTATCACTCTAGTTCCATCTTTTATCTTCATTGAATATGACATCTCTACTGACAATAATTATTCTATTAATTGGATAAACAAGTCAATATGGTTTCGATCAACGTTCTGTTCCAAGATGAACAACTGTCATTGATTTATCATCTAACTTTTTCCTTCCAACTATCTCAGTTCTTGCATATCTGATACAACCAAACACCCTAAGATGACTGAGATTCAGTTTCCTTCCTTTAAATATTTTGTATGGTGGCTGTCCAACCGCTAGTGACCTTGTTGCCACTCTATTGATCAAATACGTAATGTGCCTGATGGCTTCACCCCAGAGATAATTTGGTACATTCATGTGTTTCAACATACTTCCCGTCATCTCTAGTAAAGTTCTATTTCTCTTCTCTACCACACCATTTTGTTGAGGTGAATAAGGTACTGTGAGGTGTCTATTGATGTCATGTTTCTCACAAAAATCTTGAAATCCATGTGATGTAAACTTTCCCTCTCTATTTGTGCGGAATTTTTTGATGGAACCTTATGTTTTTTGTTCAGCTTGTATCTTGAATTTTCTTAACTTCTCAAATTCTCCACTCTTCTCTTGTAGTAAGATCGTCTACATCTAACGAGAGTAATCATCAATGATTAGAAAAAAATACTTTTTATTTGCCGGTGTGGAAGGTGTGATTGGTCCACAAAGATCACCATGTATCAACTCTAGAACTTGTGTAGCTCTGTATGTAGTTGCTTGTGGGTCTTCCTACAATTAAAACACACATGTTTTCTTCTCTCCAAAAATATTTGGTATGCCTGGTACAAGTTCCTTATAGGTCATCATTTCCATAGTTTCATGTTTTTGCCACGTACTTGTCTCTTTTGTTAAAACTAGCTATAGGGTTTCGACTCTCTCAACTTCTATGATGACTTTTTATAATCAATTTTTAGACCTTCTCGTTCTCACCATAGGTTCTCCGTTCTGATCATACAAAAGTAAATTGTTCATCCTTCATACGAACCTCACACTCTGCCTCTGTGGCCTGACCAAGAATTATAATGTTGCTTCTCAGACCCGATATGAAGTACACTAATATCACTCAAATTACCCTCTGAGCAACATTACTCACTCAAATAAAATGTTCAGTTGTACTACTTAGGGATCGAATTCACATGGAGTGAGGGCACACAATAGACTTATATATATAACGATTAAGCTAGATAAGTAATTAATAAGCCGTTTATAAGTAAATAGGTGATTGATTGGTTTGTAAACAATAAGAGAAAATAGTTAGATCTAGGGTTTCAGGTAATCAGGATTATAGAGTTATAGAAACTAAAGGTGATGTATGATATTTTAGAAATCGAACTCTAATGTAAATATATACAACTCTCAAAATGTGAGTCTAATAATTATTTAAGTCCAGTGTTCAAACTTTCGCTTGTAAACACAGAATGAACGTCGGTCGATGGTTGAAGCTGAACATTGATCGGAGGCTACATTAAATCGAGTTTATAGTCCTATCTGATTAGTTCACTAACTTCCTAGACCAACTGTCGCATGTATCTAGCGACCTAGCTCAAAAGAATTGAATCAGTGAAGAACCTACTATCATAGTTGTCTATAATTCTAAAGCCAGGGTTCTATTTAACTACTGTAAAACACAATCATTAATAGCAATTCAATTCATTGATATCTCTATAACTTTAGAAATTCTATAGTTTTGGCTAATCTTTCATAATCCTAAATCTAACAAAGAGAACTACTGAGACATGATCAAGAAAAGCATGATAACAAACTGAATAGAAAGCATAAAATATAATAAGGAATCTGAAACAATGTAGTTCCAATACAAATCTCTGAAGGAGTCTTGGATATTCTCTCCAAATCTAACTAAAAACTTCTGAATATGGAATAGGTTTTGAAACATGGTATCTTGCCCAAACAATGGCAAAACACTTAAATACTAGGTGTAAAGTCGACCAACTGTAGTCTTGTAATTATTTGGAACTTCTGGGATTTTAGTCGGTCACCAACAAGTCAGCCCTTCTCGCGTTTCCCTATCGATCGATGAAAAAAGAGTGTTTTCAGTCGATACTCTTCCTCAATATTGACTCTGAGTTCTGATCTTCAGCAACAAGAGTTTCTTCATCATAAAACCCCAAAATATTTCATAGTCTCCACATTGCTCCAAAACATACCTTGACTTGAAAAGACTCTAAATTAAACTCCAAACACATATTAGATCAAAAAAGGACATAATACTATGGGTGAGAGAGAGAGAGAGAGAGAGAGAGAGAGAGAGAGAGAGAGAGAGAGAGAGAGAGAGAGAGAGAGAGAGAGAGAGA
>CAKOAT010094488.1:34275-52382 GCA_932364175.1 Eruca vesicaria subsp. sativa
CAGCAATGGATATGATTTGCAAGGGATCCACTTTGGTATCTGTAGTATGCAGTCAGTAAGTCTAAGAATGGAGCTACAGAGCGGAATAAGAAAAAAGTTTTAAACGGTCATAATTCCCTTTTTGACTCTATAAAACTTTTAATAAAAAATTATAAGAATAAAACTCAAAAACGATGTAGGTTGTGGGCATATTGTGGTAGAATGATGTAGAGCTTTCTTGTGCCATGATCATCTCTAGAATGTCTGTTGGTCTTCTTTGGAGAAAAAATATATCCTTCCATCTTTAACATGTGCGCACCCCAACTGATCTATGATAACTCCAAATTCATCTGGTGAAAGATATTTTCTGGTTGTCTGAATCTCCTGAATATAGGATGGGTGGCTGATGGTGTAGTGTATAATCATTCGGACTGTGGGAATGATGGAGTGTCGATCGAGAGCAGGTGCTGGTTTCGATCGATGCCTCATACTATTCTTCGTACTCTTTTACATCAAATAATTCTTTAGACTGAATCAGGACTTCAATCAAAAAGGAATCTCAATATGGTGTAGTGTTAATAGATGGCTGATACAGATTATCGTTCGATGGCTCACCATCATCTTCATGTTCTTTGCCAAAATAGTTGTAACAAGCTGCTACAAGCCCTAAAGAATTCCACTTTATCTGAACCTCCATAATGTGAAAATTCACTAGAACTAAGGAATTGCCTATTTTTACCTGAAGGTTTCTAACAACCCCTCCTTAACTTACCTTAGAGCAATCGAGAAATGTGATGAATCGCTTGAAGGTTCTATCTTGAATGTAGTATCTGCTCAGCTATATATATGGCTAGACGCTGACAGAAGAACATGTGGCGCAGAGGGCCTTAGGGTAGCTGTGACCTCCAATCATGCAGGGTACCACAAACTTCTCATGACAACTTTTCTTATTCAATGTAATCATCTGCTTCAGCTTCTCTCTGATTTAATAGAACATACACTCAATGTATTCTCTAGTTTATTTGCTCTCTCTCTGGAAAAACATCCAGAGTATGTGGATCCAATTAATATCTTCGAATGGCATGTCCACTAGGATCCTCATCATCCTCTTGGTGAAACTATCCATCTCTTTCTCATTAGCTTCTCTTCTTGGATGCTTAAGAACCTTGTTCTTTTTTCTTTCAGAAACTGGTCTTTCTGTAGCCTCGTCCATGATCATAGGCTATGGTAAATCTCCATGTTGGTGATTAATGTTTCATGTCAGGCACTCCACATCGATACTTTGCTATCATACTCGGTAGGTACCTAGTCATTGTCGATCGACGAACATGAGTCAGTATCGATCGATGTTAACTGTTTCAAAAGATGCTATAGACTCAGCATGGACTATCGATTTCTACTTGACATCTGGTATCAATCATCGTTCCATTTTGGTTTTCGACCGATAGTCGAACGATACTAGTGAGAACCGCCGAAGGACAATAAACTTTCGACTTGAAAGTCCCCTTCTTGCAGTTTCTCCTCCTTCACCAATTGCAAAAAATCATCATCTATCAAAGCATTCACTTGGTGTCTCTGTCCAGTCTCTCCTTTTCCTTTAATCAATGCTTTATATCTCCTAACACTTTAACTAGTCTGAACCAAATGAATCTCCAACTTCTTCACATGTGTCCGGAGAGCTTAATTTTACATTCAGGTTGGTGTATATATAATCTATCTTTCCATTGAAATCCATTATCAACTTCTTCTGGCCCTCAAGAACCTGATCAGTTATACTCTCCAATTTACTTTCTTGAGTTGCTGTGAATTCTGGTTGTAATTACTACTCTTACCAGTGCCTTAAGCTTTCCGGTTGCGTCCCTGATTCCCATACTTCTGAAAACCAGTGCCACTAATGTAGTTCACATCTTCCACGTGACCCTCGTTACTGGGGAAATAAACAGCCTCTACATCTTCTACAAAACTCACCCGCTTCTTGACACGCTTGTGAACACTGTCAAGATTATAGAGATATAGAAACTAACGTTGTGTGTGTGATATTCTAGAACTTGAATTCTAGTGTATAGATAATCCAGTAGTCGCATGTGAGCCTAATAATTATTTAAGTCTCGCTCTCCACCTTTCACTTGTAAACACAAAATAAGCATTGATTGATGGTTTATCTGAGTGTCGATCGGCGGTCCAATAATTGAGTTTATAGTTTTATCTGATTGGTTCACTAATTTCCTTGACCAGATGTCGCATGTATTTAACCTAGCTCAAAATAATCAATTCAGGTGAAGAACCTACTGTCGTAGTAGTCTACAATCCTAAAATCATGTTCTTAGTTAACTACTCTAGAACACTAGCATTTATAGCAATTCAATTGATTGAAATCTTTATCCCCTTACAAATTCTATAGTTTTGGCTAATCCCTCCTAACCCTAATTAACCCTAAATTTAACAAAGGGAACTACTGAGACGTGATCAAGCAAATCATGATAATAAACTAAATAGAAAACATAAAATATAATAAGGAATAAGAAATAATGGAGGTCCAATACAAATCTTTGAAGGAGTCTTGGATCTTCTCTCCAAAACTAACTAAAAACTTTTTTCACAAGCTTTGGGTTATCAATGACTTCACCACGTGCTATATATTTAGAAGAAATCTCAGATAATCATCCCACAAACATATCGATAGTATCAGATTCCTTCACATGATTGAATCAACTCGGTTCTTTTACCCAATCAGCTCCAACATGTCTTGCCTTTATTGTATCCCAAACCGATTTTGGAATATCAAATTCTCCAAGTCGCAGAATCAAGGCCTCTAGTATGGATTGAAACAACAAGGCGATCCCCATGTTTTTTTTTATCTTCATCTTTAGTCCCAAGCTCTATTGTCTTCCATACTTTGTTAACCTTGAGGGCAATTTTCGTATTGACCAGAATGTGTAATTTGCAGAGTCAAACATAGGACACGTTATAGAGGTGGGTCCGATCTCCTTAGGTTTTATCTTGACTTTTTACTTCTTTGTGTTGCTCATGATCTCTAAAACTTTTGTCACACACTATTTTTGTACAACCTGACTCTTATACCAAATATAGAATCTCGACTTTATGAACTCAATGAATAAGAATAAGTTTATTTTTAATATCTAAAGAAAAATAACTCAAAATCTTAAGCTCTTACACAACCATAAAACTTATAAGTTATGCTACACCTTGGCATCTCCTTATATAGGAATAAATAACTCCTAAACCTAATAGTCTTAGTATATTTAGATATTATTTAGATATTTTTAATATATTTAGTAAACCATCACTCGGTAGGATTAGGATAGCTTGTAACTCAAGTGAACTTCAAGCTTAATCCCCATAGGGCATGCATTTTTTTTTTCATGTCTATGGGTTTCTATGTTACAGTGATTATAGTTCTAACGATTTTTTGTATGGGTAATTTATTACCTCTTATTCTTGCGTTCATGTAGGGGCAAACAATGCAAATGATGTATGAGATCATAGCACGAGAAATAAAACACGTGGAACTTGAGAATTGTAACCCTCAAGACTATCTCAACTTCTATTGTTTAGGCAACCGTGAGGAGTTGCCATCAGATCAAAATTGTGTATCAAGCAGCGGCGAAATGGTAACATTGCATCTCAGTTGCATCACAATTCCTTAGTTTGTTCAATATGAGGAATATCATAGTAAGAATTATTGATCAGGTCTCAGCATCTCAAACATGGCGAAGGTTTATGATATATGTACACGCGAAGGGAATGGTAGTTGATGACGAATATGTGTTACTAGGCTCTGCAAATATAAACCAGCGATCAATGGCGGGATCGCGCGACACCGAGATAGCAATGGGAGCATACCAAAACAACCAAACATGGAGCCACAGGAATAAATACCCTCGTGGCCAGGTTTATGGTTACAGGATGTCGTTGTGGGCAGAGCACATGGGAAAGATAGATGATATATTCAAAGAACCCGAAAGCCTAGAATGTGTGAAGAGAGTTAATATTATAAGTGAAGATAACTGGAAGAAATATACAGAAAATTGTTTCACTCCCCTACAAGGACATCTACTGAAGTACCCACTCTCCGTTGATAACACTGGAAAAATAATCCCTTTGCCTGGTTTTGATTCATTCCCTGACGTTGGAGGTAAAATTCTTGGTACACGAACCAATCTTCCAGATGTTCTAACAACATAACTCAATTATTACATTGGTTTGTAACATATACATTTATGGAAAAGACTATTATTTGTTCAATATATACACAATTACTGATGTTACTTTATTTCGGTTTACATCGTGAATGTTGTAAGTGTAATCAAAACCCCAAAATTTACTACTGTAAACCCGGTCTAATGGTTAAGTTTAAAGGCTTATACACCTAAGAGACTATGCAATTTTTTGAAAATTGCACATTATAAGAGATCCAGGTTTCAATCCTCAAAGAAATGTTGGCCACGCCTTCATGTTTATGCTCTGTCCCTTCAGCCTTGTTTTCTATGGTGAGTTCTCCTTTGCCACCAAAGAGTCCCACCAAGCCTTGTTCGTTGTGAATCAGAGCACATAGCTCCTCCAGAGATGGAAGCTCCTCACTCCTCAAGATATGCTTGATTAGGTCACTATAACCCGGGTTGAGAGTGAACAACAAAGCAAAGACCTTATCTTGTTCATTTCTCTCATTTAGCAGATCCGGATCAACACTTGTAGGCCTTAGCATCTCTAGCTCAGCCCACAATTATGTGAACTTCCCAAAATGTTGGGAAGTCATTGTCTTCTTTGCTGAGAGTATTGATAGCCCTGTTGATTTCAAACACTCGGTTATGTTAGATGTGTTGCCATAAAGCTTCCAAGATAGAGGGTTCAAGGCTGTTTTGAATAATGGAAAGAACCATAAGATCTTCCTGACCTTTCTTCACATCTCATCCAGCTGGAACAACATCTTTGCCATCCTCACCTTGGATAGCCTTCTTTGAGGTCCTGCCTTCAACAACAACCTCCCAAAGACCTCTGCGTCCGTGTGCTTTCTTGACAAGTCTTGACCAAAGTAAATAGTTAGGTCCCTTTAGAGTCACTGGTATCACAACCATCTTGTTGTTTTCCATCGCTCAAGAGAGAAACTAATACTTGAAAATCTCAAAAGAAAAGAGAAATGCTTCAAAATCTTCAAGAAAAGCTCAAGAACAAGGGGAAAAAGACAAATAAATTTTGAAATAATATCAGATATTTGTAGAGATTTGCGGAATTAATCGGTTAGAAATGTAGATAATGAAGTAGAGAATTTGCTTCAGGAGCTTTTATGCTCTGATACCTTGAGAGAATTGAAAGATCTAAAGAGGCGTATGTAGAACCATAAATAACAATGAAAAACACATGAGAGAGACAAGAGAGAATTTTGTAAAGGCAAGAAGAATAAGAGGAACTGATTTCCTTATTTGAAATGGTAAGCATACAATATTGATATATAGCCATATTGGGCTGAACAAGACAAGGAACATAATAATAAACAAGTGTGGTCGATTTGGTGGTCCTGGTCCGAGACAATGACATGTCCCAACGGTAGAGAGCATATGTGACTTCTATTATATTTTACTCCCCACGTGCTTCTCTTCTTGCCTTGACTCCAACGGATCTGAAGACCCCAAATCACACTCTTGTCAAGCTCCCAAGGATTCTTTTTGCTTTATAATATTGCTTGGTCGGATTGGTTGCTTGGAACACACAAGATGGTACAGACAGATTTGCTCCTCAAGTCTTGTACGGACCAGGCCGTTCCTTGACAATCCGAATGGCTTATCTCCTCAAGTCCATCCTCCAGATTCTTGTCTTTTTGGGCATCCACACTAATGCATCCACGGGGTTGCATCTTCTCAGGTCCATTCATGGTTCCGTCTTTTGCTTCCTTAAGCTCTGGTTCTAGCTGTTCCATCTTCTTAGTTTCTTTGTTGGTCAGGATCATATCATCCTCTCCCACTTGAGAAGGATTTGACCTCCAATCTGTTTCTTCTGCACAATAAGGAACTAGATCAGTAACATAAAACTTTGAAATCAGGTTACACTTGTTATGGTATTTTTGTGTAGGGTCGTTTTAGTACTATGGAACACTGAGAAGTTTGTATAAAGCAAGGAGAAATTGTAAGAAACAAGTAGAGAAGGAGACGTATTATTGAATAATCAAAGGGCGGCTACAATGTTTGGTATATAAACTCTAATTCTAGCTGCCTAGATCTAGTCTCTCAACTCTTAAAAATGTCGATCCCTTATTCTAGGAATTGGGTTCCCCTTTTTTAGGTGTAGATGTCGGCTTGCATTGGGTTAAACCCTTCCATATTGGCGAATATGAAAGAATTCACTTAAGTGGAGGCTTCTATTTTATCCAAGGGGTCAGTTTTTGGAGCAGGGGTCAGGCCCAGGGAACCTGGATGCTGGGTCTGGGCCCTTTGTCCCTTCAGAGCAGGGGTTAGAGGCCGGTGCCCAGCCCGAAAGCTGGAGGAATCTGGTGCCTGGATATTTTTTCCCAACAGTTTGCCCCTTATTCCTTGATTTCATCAATGTAATCAAGGGATATAGTGTGTCTAGGTGGACCGTAGTCGCTTTACCTCAGCAGATTCCCTTTAAGTAAGGCATTGCTCTAGGCGCCCTGTCCTCCAGGTCCTTTTTAGGTTGGGACCGTGTTTAGGACCGTGTTTGGGACCTGGAATGAGTCGTTTTCCCCTTGGTAAAATGGTATCCAGTAGATATCCTCAGGGCCTGAATCTCTTAGACCTGGTTACGTAGAGTTGTGGTCTCTTTGAATAGAAATGCGCCTATCCTCTAGTGGAGGCGGATAGTTCGAAACGGGAAATGAGAAAGGCTTCTGGCCTGTTTTGTTTTTTGAGTGGAGAAATAGGGAAAACCTAGCCGTTCGCGCTGATTAAGGGATGTCTTCTTGGTGTGCCGATATTTCTTCTTTGGCAGGGGTGGAAAAACGGGAAATTTCTCATATTACCTCCTTTCTTTCTTATTTTTTTCTGGATTTTCCGCTTTTATGAAAATATGTTCTTTCTTTTTTGGGACCGGCGGAGGGTTTTCGGCTCGGGTATATATCCGTGCTCCTTTTTCCGTCGAGAAGCACGCCTCAGATCTCTAAACGCCTTTCTTCCGACCTTGAGAAGATGAACAATCAGGACAAATTTTCGTTATTTTCGTCTTCATGCGTTAGAGGGCATGTTAAGCCACATCGCGTTTCTTCAGATCTATTTTCCTCTCCAGTGACGTCTCCTAGAGCTACTCTCGGGGCAGACGATGTGGTGACACCCAGGGTTCCTCTGCGACGCAGACTCTTTCGCCTTCCTCATGAGGTAGGCAGTGACAGTCCTCGATCCAATATTGGGGAAGAATACTTGGCCGGGATCCGTAGGAAGTATGCTGTTCCCAACTCGACGGGACTATGGTGTGCCGGAAAATTTGAACGTGTATCGGACGGTGGCGCCGGTAAGGTGGCCATTTACGAGGCTTATCTGGAAGCCGGCCTCAAGAGCGGTGTTCCTTCCTTGATAGCAGAGGTGTCGTCGAATTTTATTTTTTCCCCTTTGCAGCTAACTCCGTTATCATGGCGCCGCTGATTGCCGTCCAGGTTCTGGGGGAACTCCATTGTATCCTGCTGGGAGTACCCGAGCTCCTGTATTCCTACAGCTTCGTTACCTTGCACAACAAGAGGGATATGTACCAAATATGGTCCCAAGAGGGAGAAGCTTTAGTGAATGAGCTGCCGCATGGCTTTCGCGGAAGCTTTCCCATTGGCGATTTGTGAGATAGTTGATACATGTTTATTAAAGTCGATGGGTCTTCTAATTATCCACTGTTATGGCGTTCTGTTGGTTAGATTTTTCATCAGATGACCTTCCTTTGCTACCTTCTTATTTCGTTGCTCTATTTTGCAGAGGTAGCAAGGCCTGTGGATTTTGCTGGTGAAATCTTGGCGAAGCTAGCTCGGAGCATCCCGAAGCGGTTTCGATGGATTTCCTTCTTGGTGAGCCCGCTGCCTTACGTCACAGCCGCGTCTGGGCTAAGGGACCCTTTAGCTTGATTGACTGCTTGTGATTCATGTCTTAACTGTTTATGGTTTACTTTGGTTTTAGGTGAGGTCCCTAAGGCTCATGTTCACTCGATATGTAACGACTATATTAGGGCTAGAACTGTAAGAAGGCGGCCTTTTATTATGCCCACACCGCTAGTAGCTCCAACGGGTCCTCCGACTGTTGTCCCCTCTCATTTCTCTGCTCCGAGGCGTTTTGGTGATGCTGACTCGGCTGGCTTCCGTCGTCACGTTCCTCTGTATGAAGAAGTTCTTCTTCTTCACGCACAGCTCAGAAAATAGTATCTCACCATACTCTAGCAGTGCAGCGAGCTAGGGCATTTGCTCTCTGGGAGCTTATGAAGGAATGGTCAGAGAGGTGCACTGGCCGTTGGAAACTTGCAGAGGAGTATCGTCGGCTACTGTCCTTAGCTATGACGCTTGGTCAGAGAGATTTGATCGGTTTGCCAGTTATGCGTGATTTGTTAGAGAACAATAGATCGAGATAGACAAAAATTGCTTACGAATTAGCATGCTAGACTACCCCCTAAATTCAAAGTTCTCTAGGTTTTACAGCAGTTTACAAGACGTTTTCCTTTCTTACCTACGAGAAATTAGAAGTCTAATAAAATTTTCTAATCGGTCATACCTTAACTTTATTGACGATTTGGCATTGTCTATTCTTCGTTCTTCGTCTTTTGACTTACCGGTCTTCGACGAATTACCAGCAAGAGTATAGGAGTGGGGAGAAGACTTAACCATCAGAGTTCATGTTCTTGTTTCTTCGTACTGCTGGTTTTATTTAACCGACTAGGTGCGCTTTGTATATCGAAAAATCAATCACATGTTTATGATTGGATGTTTTCGACTTAGCATGGCAGAGTTTCGTAAAACCGGATTGCGTTTAGAGAGTTCAGATCTCTCGTATAGTTTAGGCAACTTTTAAGTCAACCGTTGCCGTTTTAGACGATTGATTTGAACTTATACGAAGAAACATGTCTTTGCGGATTTATCGTAAAATCCCGATGGAAATTACGATTGAGAGGAAACGAGAATCAGCGCGATCAAGACTCGAGAGAGAAACTCGAGGATTGGTTCAGCTCGACGTAGGGCGAGTCGGGTGAACCCTTTCAGCTCGCCGTGTGGCGATCTGGATGGTAAGAACCGATTGGGCAAAGTCAGCGCCTCTTGGGCGAGCTAGGTGCATGGTTCAGCTCTACTTTCGACGAGCTAAGACGCTTGGTTTAGCTCTACGTTCGGCAAGATAAGACGCTTGGTTTGGCTCTACGTTCGGCTGGCTCAGCTCTACGTTCGGCGAGCTAAGACGCTTAGTTTAGCTCTACGTTCGGCGAGCTGAGACGCTTGGTTCAGATCTACGTTCGGTGAGCTAAGACGCTTGGTTTAGCTCTACGTTCGGCGAGCTAAGAAACTTGGTTTAGCTCTACGTTCGGCGAGCTGAGACGCTTGGTTCAGCTCTACGTTCGGCTAGCTAAGACGCTTGGCGCGGGTGATCTCGATTCGTCGAGTTGACTTGTTTTCGTCGTAGAATCTCAACGGAAAGTGCGATTGAGACGAAACGAAAAGTTATACGATCGAGATTGGAATAGCATCAGGCTTAGGATCATGATAATCATGTCCAACTCGCCATTGGGCGAGCTGCTCAAACCTTCACATGTTGAGATTTCTCCGATTTGGTTACGAGGTTTTATTTGTTTTATCGTTGCCCTTTTGTTTAGATGGAGAAATCACGAGCACGTTTCATGCTCTTTCCGTGGTGAAGAGTCGCGATTAAGTTTTCGATTTTATTAATTACTACAGCGTTTGCGTGAGCGTTGGCTATAGGAGCAGTTGCTGCTAGAGTTGTTACCAGCATTTTTGCGAGTTGCGACTTTGTCTTTCATATACCCAGACATCATTTTGATCAAGCGTTTTGCGGCTATGAGTAAGAGTAATCCGACCCCCCCTTCTTCTAGCGCCAAACTGTGGGAACCGAAATTCACCTACAGTCGATTTCCATTAAATAAGGAAAATTAGGAAAACCCTAATTTTCTAGAGGAACCTAATCTCTGCGAAAGCCAACGACAAGTAACCAAACAAATGCGGAAAAATATGAAAAACGTAATAAAACGAATTTATAGAAAAAGTAGATCTTATTTCGATTTCGCGTAAGAGCGTTGCGATCATTACAAGGGTTTACAAAGGCTTTGGCCGTGGGGCCGTCAGCGAGTTATCAACATAAAAACCTTAAACCTAATCGAGTCGCAGCTCGATAACAAAAGACATAAAAAGATAAGAAAAAGAATTATTGATTTCGGACTGAACCTTATGAAAGGCTGCCTACGTACTTCTTTCGAGGATCAAGTCGAACGTAGTTCAGTTGATAGAGCTGGACACGAGATCAAACTGCCTGGGTGAGTTCGTCTAGTAATTGAGCGCCAGTCATAGAAACCGAACTTGTCGAGAAAAAAGCCTAAGTTTCGAAGTGCGGAAAATTCTAAGTTTAGAAAAGTTGTAAAAGTCTCAGATGAGAGCTCTGAAAATCGTCCCCTTGCTTCTGCCCTATGCCTCTTGCTTATATACTCCCTTCCTAGGCAGTTTAGTCTTTCCATTTCGCCCAGATTCGACTTTATCGAGGAAGGTATTTGTATCGAAAAACTATTCTCCGGGCGCCTGCGACGTCTCGCAGTGCCGAAAGATAGTTTTTATTTTATATGCCGCGTTTCGTGTTCGAAACGATTTCGGGCTTGAAAATTTTTCGTGGTGTTGCGGGGGTTTTGTCTTAACCCTGCTTTGCAGGAACACTTTGGTTTGTTTGCGGATATTCGCAATTAAAACTTACATTCCTGTTTGGATGTTAAGTAGTTTTATGATTTGTGCTAGAGCAATTAGGACCGAGAGGTTGCGTAAGTTGTTTCCCCGAAACGAAGCGTTTTTCGTTACGGTGCTTTCTGAAGTGTTGACCTTCCGAGATTCGTACGTCTTCAGGAGCTCTGTTACGAGCGTTTTCTTACACGTCGGATTTTTTAGGCAACTTGCTTCGGAAATAGTGTGAATCGTGAGAATACATAACTTAGCCGATTTTCGACACGTTTGCATTATCCGTTGAATGTATTGGCTCGGCGTGAAGGTTGTATTCGGCTGTACAGCCAAGGTCGTATTTGGTAGAGGATTAGACCACGACACTTTTGTGCTATCGATAAGGTCGAGTCGGTTTGTAAACTTGGCATTGAAGTTAAGCGTGATCGGACAATAGCCACGTAGCGTTTGTCGAGCTTGATATGCCAACTATGCCCATGGTTGCGGAAACGTTTTTCCGTTGTAGGTTTGATTTATACAACGAAAGTTTCATAGAAAATTTCCTTTGTATGGAAGTTGTTTCTTTTTTTTTACTCAAGGGAGACAGAGCCTAAGAAGCTCGATGCAGAGCTCGTGCGGAGTCACTTGTGGGGCGGTTTAATTCCGTGATGTAATCGGGAGGAATGAGAGCAGATGCTCGGGAACCGAAGGGCTAAAGAGTGAGATCTTTCAGATATTGGCGTGAGAAAGCAAAGTTTAGATTGGTCGCTCAGTACCGGATCGTATAGCTTGGTTTTCGCTATAAGGAAAGTACTTTTCGCAAAACCAGTTACGTTTATTTTCGAAATTTACTTCGTTATGACATGATCTTGACTATACGAATGATTTATCGCGTAAGTAACGGGTGATGAATTTAGTAAATCAGCACGACGCATTGGGTTAACAATGTTTTCCGCAGATTTTCGAGAAACCTTTCCGCTTAGTTTTTGATTCTTCGGTGATAGTTTTTCGGAGTCACTCGTGGAGTTTTACAAAAAGTTATTTCATCGAGATCTAGTCGCAAAATGTTTTAACGGGTTTTTCGGACGGAATGAATCACATGATCAGCAATAGGATCAGTAGGCGAGAAGGGAGGACGTGTTCTCTATTGCTGCTTTATGTTCTCGATTTTTCTTTCACCGCAAATGTTCTTGATATTATTCTGTGACTCACTTGGTTTGACGGAAAATGAGATCAATACTTCGATGCCTAAAGATTTCTCGTATAATTTTTCGATTCTTATACGACACTTGTTTTATCAAGTTTGAGAAGATCTTTATGACTTTGGCAAATCATCGAGTTACACTCTGAATTTTCGCAGAGATTTTCTAACCGCATGATTGCGACGAGAGATGCTGTATATTCCTCAAGATCATTTACCCGACGGTTTGGATCAGTCTTTAGCGTTTAGACGGTTCTTAGATTGCCTTTTGCTTTTGGGATGATTCTGATAAGACGTCGCATTGTCCGAATATTTTTCTTCTTATATTTGCGAGAGTTTGCTTTATAGAAAGCGGTTGTCTCGATGCGAGGAAATATATTCGACGAAAAGAAAAAAGATGAGTTTCCTTTGAAGGATTCGGATGATCGATAATCCGGGTTGGTTAAAGACCGTGGTGGATCGGCGATGACTATGGGTATGTCTGATTTACAAAAATTTCTAGAAGCGAGTCGGTTTTAAGACGAAGTCAGCGTCTCTAGCTCCTTCTTTCTTTTAGGAAATGTGTTACGCTTGAGTACGTGACGATCGTTTCTCAGTTGTACGAAAGATTGATTGGTTTTGCGAGTTATGCATGGTTAGAGAACAATAGATCGAGATAGACAAAAATTGCTTACGACTTAGCATGCTAGACTACCCCCTAAATTCAAAGTTCTCTAGGTTTTACGGCAGTTTACAAGACGTTTTCATTTCTTACTTACGAGAAATTAGAAGTCTAATAAAATTTTCAAATCGGTCATACCTTAACTTTATTGCCGATTTGGGATTGTCTATTCTTCGTTCTTCGTCTTTTGACTTACCGGTCTTCGACGAATTACCAGTAAGAGTATCGGAGCGGGGAGAAGACTTAACCATCAGAGTTCATGTTCTTGTTTCTTCGTACTGCTGGTTTTATTTAACCGACTAGGTGCGCTTTGTATATCGAAAAATCAGTCACGTGTTTATGATTGGATGTTTTCGACTTAGCATGGCAAAGTTTCGTAAAACCGGATTGCGTTTAGAGAGTTCAGATCTCTCGTATAGTTTAGGCAACTTTGGTGTTAAGTCAACCGTTGCCGTTTTAGACGATTGATTTGAACTTATACGAAGAAACAAATCTTTGCGGTTTTATCGTAAAATCCGGATGGAAATTCCGATTGAGAGGAAACGAGAATCAGCGCGATCAAGACTCGAGTGAGAAACTCGAGGATTAGTTCAGCTCGACGTAGGGCGAGTCGTGTGAACCTTTTCAGCTCGCCGTGTGGCGATCTGGATGGTAAGAAACGTTGGGGAAAAGTCAGCGCCTCTTGGGCGAGCTAGGCGCTTGGTTCAGCTCTACGTTTGGCGAGCTAAGGCGCTTGGTTTAGCTCTACATTCGGCAAGCTAAGACGATTGGTTTAGCTATACTTTCGGCTGGCTCAGCTCTACGTTCGGCGAGCTAAGACGCTTGGTTTAGCTCTACGTTCGGCGAGCTGAGACGCTTGGTTCAGCTCTACGTTCGGCGAGCTAAGACGCTTGGTTTAGCTCTACGTTCGGCGAGCTAAGAAACTTGGTTTAACTCTACGTTTGGCGAGCTGAGACGCTTGGTTTAGCTCTATGTTCGGCGANTCGGCTGGCTCAGCTCTACGTTCGGCGAGCTAAGACGCTTGGTTTAGCTCTACGTTCGGCGAGCTGAGACGCTTGGTTCAGCTCTACGTTCGGCGAGCTAAGACGCTTGGTTTAGCTCTACGTTCGGCGAGCTAAGAAACTTGGTTTAACTCTACGTTTGGCGAGCTGAGACGCTTGGTTTAGCTCTATGTTCGGCGAGCTGAGCCAGCTGGCTCAGCTCTACGTTCGGCGAGCTAAGACGCTTGGTTTAGCTCCATGTTTGGCGAGCAAAGACGCTTGGTTTAGCTCTACGTTCGGCGAGCTGAGACGCTTGGTTCAGCTCTACGTTCGGCTAGCTAAGACGCTTGGCGCGGGTGATCTCGATTCGTCGAGTTGACTTGTTTTCGTCGTAGAATCTCAACGGAAAGTGCGATTGAGACGAAACGAAAAGTTATACGATCGAGATTGGAATAGCATCAGGCTTAGGATCCTGATAATCATGTCCAACTCGCCATTGGGCGAGCTGCTCAAACCTTCACATGTTGAGATTTCTCCGATTTGGTTACGAGGTTTTATTTGTTTTATCGTTGCCCTTTTGTTTAGATGGAGAAATCACGAGCACGTTTCATGCTCTTTCCGTGGTGAAGAGTCGCGATTAAGTTTTCGATTTTATTAATTACTACAGCGTTTGCGTGAGCGTTGGCTATAGGAGCAGTTGCTGCTAGAGTTGTTACCAGCATTTTTGCGAGTTGCGACTTTGTCTTTCATATACCCAGACATCATTTTGATCAAGCGTTTTGCGGCTATGAGTAAGAGTAATCCGACCCCCCCTTCTTCTAGCGCCAAACTGTGGGAACCGAAATTCACCTACAGTCGATTTCCATTAAATAAGGAAAATTAGGAAAACCCTAATTTTCTAGAGGAACCTAATCTCTGCGAAAGCCAACGACAAGTAACCAAACAAATGCGGAAAAATATGAAAAACGTAATAAAACGAATTTATAGAAAAAGTAGATCTTATTTCGATTTCGCGTAAGAGCGTTGCGATCATTACAAGGGTTTACAAAGGCTTTGGCCGTAGGGCCGTCAGCGAGTTATCAACATAAAAACCTTAAACCTAATCGAGTCGCAGCTCGATAACAAAAGACATAAAAAGATAAGAAAAAGAATTAGATTGATTTCGGACTGAACCTTATGAAAGGCTGCCTACGTACTTCTTTCGAGGATCAAGTCGAACGTAGTTCAGTTGATAGAGCTGGACAAGAGATCAAACTGCCTGGGTGAGTTCGTCTAGTAATTGAGCGCCAGTCATAGAAACTGAACTTGTCGAGAAAAAAGCCTAAGTTTCTAAGTGCGGAAAATTCTATGTTTAGAAAAGTTGTAAAAGTCTCAGATGAGAGCTCTGAAAATCGTCCCCTTGCTTCTGCCCTATGCCTCTTTCATATATACTCCCTTCCTAGGCAGTTTAGTCTTTCCATTTCGCCCAGATTCGACTTTATCGAGGAAGGTATTTGTATCGAAACACTATTCTCCGGGCGTCTGCGACGTCTCGCAGTGCCGAAAGGTAGTTTTTATTTTATATGTCGCGTTTCGTGTTCGAAACGTTTTCGGGATTGAAAATTTTTCGTGGTGTTGCGGGGGTTTTGTCTTAACCCTGCTTTGCAGGAACACTTTGGTTTGTTTGCGGATATTCGCAATTAAAACTTACATTCCTGTTTGGATGTTAAGTAGTTTTATGATTTGTGCTAGAGCAATTAGGACCGAGAGGTTGCGTAAGTTGTTTCCCCGAAACGAAGCGTTTTTCGTTACGGTGCTTTCTGAAGTGTTGACCTTCCGAGATTCGTACGGCTTCAGGAGCTCTGTTACGAGCGTTTTCTTACACGTCAGATTTTTTAGGCAACTTGCTTCGGAAATAGTGTGAATCGTGAGAATACAGAACTTAGCCGATTTTCGACACGTTTGCATTATCCGTTGAATGTATTGGCTCGGCGTGAAGGTTGTATTCGGCCGTACAGCCAAGGTCGTATTTGGTAGAGGATTAGACCACGACACTTTTGTGCTATCGATAAGGTCGAGTCGGTTTGTAAACTTGGCATTGAAGTTAAGCGTGATCGGACAATAGCCACGTAGCGTTTGTCGAGCTTGATATGCCAAGTATTCCCATGGTTGCGGAAAACGTTTTTCCGTTGTAGGTTTGATTTATACGACAAAAGTTTCGTAGAAAATTTCCTTTTTATGGAAGTTGTTTCTTTTTTTTTACTCGAGGGAGACAGAGCCTAAGAAGCTCGATGCAGAGCTCGTGCGGAGTCACTTGTGGGGCGGTTTAATTCCGTGATGTAATCGGGAGGAATGAGAGCAGATGCTCGGGAACCGAAGGGCTAAAGAGTGAGATCTTTCAGATATTGGCGTGAGAAAGCAAAGTTTAGATTGGTCGCTCAGTACCGGATCGTATAGCTTGGTTTTCGCTATAAGGAAAGTACTTTTCGCAAAACCAGTTACGTTTATTTTCGAAATTTACTTCGTTATGACATGATCTTGACTATACGAATGATTTATCGCGTAAGTAACGGATGATGAATTTAGTAAATCAGCACGACGCATTGGGTTAACAATGTTTCCGCAGATTTTCGAGAAACCTTTCTGCTTAGTTTTTGATTCTTCGGTGATAGTTTTTCGGAGTCACTCGTGGAGTTTTACAAAAAGTTATTTCATCGAGATCTAGTCGCAAAATGCTTTAACGGGTTTGTCAGACGGAATGAATCACATGATCAGTAATAGGATCAGTAGGCGAGAAGGGAGGACGTGTTCTCTATTGCTGCTTTATGTTCTCGATTTTTCTTTCACCGCAAATGTTCTTGATATTATTCTGTGACTCACTTGGTTTGACGGAAAATGAGATCAATTCTTCGATGCCTAAAGATTTCTCGTATAATTTTTTGATTCTTATACGAACCTTGTTTTATCAAGTTCGAGAAGATCTTTATGACTTCGGCAAATCATCGAGTTTCACTCTGAATTTTCGCAGAGATTTTCTAACCGCATGATTGTGACGAGAGATGCGGTATATTCCTCAAGATTATTTACCCGACAGTTTGGATCAGTCTTTAGCGTTTAGACGGTTCTTAGATTGCCGTTTGCTTTTGGGATGATTCTGATAAGACGTCGCATTGTCCGAATATTTTTCTTCTTATTTTTGCGAGAGTTTGCTTTATAGAAAGCGGTTTTCTCGCTGCGAGGAAATATATTCGACGAAAAGAAAAAAGATGAGTTTCCTTTGAAGGATTCGGATGATCGATAATCCGGGTTGGTTAAAGACCGTGGTGGATCGGCGATGACTTGGGGTATGTCTGATTTACAAAAATTTCTAGAAGCGAGTCGGTTTTAAGACGAAGTCAGCGTCTCTAGCTCCTTCTTTCTTTTAGGAAATGTGTACGCTTGAGTACGTGACGATCGTTTCTCAGTTGTACGAGAGATTGAATGGTTTGCGAGTTATGCATGGTTAGAGAACAATAGATCGAGATAGACAAAAATTGCTTACGACTTAGCATGCTAGACTACCCCCTAAATTCAAAGTTCTATAGGTTTTACGGCAGTTTACAAGACGTTTTCATTTCTTACTTACGAGAAATTAGAAGTCTAATAAAATTTTCAAATCGGTCATACCTTAACTTTATTGACGATTTGGGATTGTCTATTCTTCGTTCTTCGTCTTTTGACTTACCGGTCTTCGACGAATTACCAGTAAGAGTATCGGAGCGGGGAGAAGACTTAACCATCAGAGTTCATGTTCTTGTTTCTTCGTACTGCTGGTATTATTTAACCGACTAGGTGCGCTTTGTATATCAAAAAATCAGTCACGTGTTTATGATTGGATGTTTTCGACTTAGCATGGCAAAGTTTCGTAAAACCGGATTGCGTTTAGAGAGTTCAGACCTCTCGTATAATTTAGGCAACTTTGGTGTTAAGTCAACCGTTGCCGTTTTAGACGATTGATTTGAACTTATACGAAGAAACAAGTCTTTGCGGTTTTATCGTAAAATCCGGATGGAAATTTCGATTGAGAGGAAACGAGAATCAGCGCGATCAAGACTCAAGTGAGAAACTCGAGGATTAGTTCAGCTCGACGTAGGGCGAGTCGGGTGAACCTTTTCAGCTCGCCGTGTGGCGATCTGGATGGTAAGAAACGTTGGGGCAAAGTCAGCGCCTCTTGGGCGAGCTAGGCGCTTGGTTCAGCTCTACGTTTGGCGAGCTAAGACGCTTGGTTTAGCTCTACATTCGGCAAGCTAAGACGATTGGTTTAGCTATACGTTCGGCTGGCTCAGCTCTACGTTCGGCGAGCTAAGACGCTTGGTTTAGCTCTACGTTCGGCGAGCTGAGACGCTTGGTTCAGCTCTACGTTCGGCGAGCTAAGACGCTTGGTTTAGCTCTACGTTCGGCGAGCTAAGA
>CAKOAT010094488.1:52438-95215 GCA_932364175.1 Eruca vesicaria subsp. sativa
GAGCTAAGACGCTTGGTTTAGCTCTACGTTCGGCGAGCTGAGATAGCTGGCTCAGCTCTACGTTCGGCGAGCTGAGATGCTTGGTTCAGCTCTACGTTCGACGAGCTAATACGCTTGGTTTAGGTCTACGTTTGGCGAGCTAAGATGCTTGGTTTAGCTCTACGTTTGGCGAGCTGAGACGCTTGGTTCAGCTCTACTCCCTCTCTACGTTCGGCGAGTTGCGACTTCGTCTTTCATATATCCAGACATCGTTTTGATCAAGCGTTTTGCGGCTATGAGTAAGAGTAATCCGACCCCCCCCCCCTCCTTCTAGCGCCAAACTGTGGGAACCGAAATTCACCTACTGTCGATTTCGGTTAAATAAGGAAATTTAGGAAAACCCTAATTTTCCAGAGGAACCGGATCTCTGCGAAAGCCAACGACAAGTAACCAAATAAATGCGGAAAATATGAAAACGTAATAAAACGAATTTATAGAAAAAGTAGATCTTATTTCGATTTCGCGTAACAGCGTTGCGATCATTACAAGGGTTTACAAAGGCTTTGGCCGCAGGACCATCAGCGAGTTATCAACATAAAAACCTTAAACCTAATCGAGTCGCAGCTCGATAACAAAAGACATAAAAATATAAGAAAAAGGATTTGATTGATTTCGGACTGAACCTTATGAAAGGCTGCCTACGTACCCCTTTTGAGGATCAAGTCGAAGGTAGTTCAGTTGATAGAGCTGGACCAAAGATCAAACTGCATGGGCGAGTTTGTCTAGTAATTTAGCGCCAGTCATAGAAACCGAACTTGTCGAGAAAAAAGCCTAAATTTCTAACTGCGGAAAATTCTAAGTCTACAAAAGTTGTACACATCTCAGATGAGAGCTCTGAAAATCATCCCCTTGCTTCTGCCCTATGCCTCTTGCTTATATACTCCCTTCCTAGGCAGTTTAGTCTTTCCATTTCGCCCAGATTCGAGTTTATCGGGAATCTTCCATTTACCTGGATCTTTCTTGTTTTCCCGCGGTAATCTTCTATTTATCTTCAAACTTGCCATTTACCTTCAATCTTGACATTTATCTTCCTTCTGCGGGTAAATCGTCAAAACGTTATCGTATCTTAGGGTTAGATTTCGTTAAGATCGCGAGATGGGCTTTTATCACGTTTTTCGAACCTTCCCAGACGTTTTGCGATAAATCCGTTTTACAACTTTGTACAAGATCATTTCCTGATCCGACGCCATTTTTACTAAATTCTCCGAGTTAATCGTAAAGTTTAGTTATGTTCGTTTTCTTCGGTTAATCGTTGCCGTTTTTACGATTCATATGAAAAATCTCCAATAAATCGTATAGTCTAGGCCATGTTCGGTGTTTCGTTTAACTGTTGCCGTTTTATACGATTTCCTCAGGTTCTTTTTGAGAAAACAAAATTTTACGGTTTTTATCATAAAACTCGAACGATAGGACGGATTTAGACGAAACGGGAGACATTTCAACCGTGGTTCGGAACATGATCTTGACAAATGACGTAAGCCTTGAATCGGGGATGTGGGAGATCGAGGCTCGGGATGGTCGGCTCTACGTACGGCGAGCCGAACCGGACTGGTTCAGCTCGCCGTTTGGCGAGCTACCTGGGAAGCTTCTAGCTCGCCGAATGGTGAGCTAGTCGTGATGGAACTAGCTCGCGTTTAACAGCGGTTTCGGTTTTTCGCGGTTTTATGCTTAACTCAGACGATCGTGTAATCGACATTTATTTCGTTCTCTCGAGATAACTATTCCGATTGTTCCGCGAATTTCCTTTGTTTGGAAATCTCTTTTGGATTTATAAAACGATTTCTCCAGTTTTATAAAACGATTTCTTGAGTTTTATAAAACGATTTCTCGAGTTTTGTAAAACGATTTCTCGAGTTTTATAAAACGATTTCTCGTGTTTTATAAAACGACTTCTCGAGTTCTATAAAACGACTTCTCAAGTTTTATAAAATGATTTCTCGAGTTTTATAAAATGATTTCTCGAGTTTTATAAAACGACTTCCCGATGCCTATGCCACTCCATCGACCGATCCTACCACTACACCATCCGAGGTACAAACACATAATTTTGATTTTACATTACTAATTCCGGATGAATTTGGTATTTTCAGGGCTCCAAACGGCCATTCACGAGCAATGGATGGAAGAATCATTCAAATCTCCAAAGAAGACGTTTCAGACATTCTTCACATGACTAGTTCCGCCTATCCAGAATTTCAACACCCATCGATCGATATGTGGAGATTCACATTGACCGATATACATCGAGAACTTGGTAAACGAGCCTTCAAATCTGGGATTCGTCAGTTCTTATGGGAAAAGAAAGACGAATATGGTGTCTATAGAGATGAGAATGGTTTTGGAAGAAGCGTAGCTGGCGACATCATCGATGTTTCCAAAGAAGACATTGAGAAGCTGATGAATAAAGCCTCACTATTTAAGCGCTCTTGTTTTTGTTTACCAGAGCACGCTGAACAGTTTGCTAAAGGAGTTCCAGTTTGCAAGCTCTACAGACAAGCAGAGGTCACATACATGATCAATGGAAGAGTTGGTGAACATAACTGGGAGATGGAATCACTGCTGTCTGAACATGAGAAAGCCATAGCATCACTTCAAGGAGAACTACAATTGAATAAGTCTTGCAATGACTTAGCTCAAAGAGAGAGGAAAGCCCTGCAAAAAGAAGTGAATGCACTTCGCGAAGAACTAGAATCACAGAAGCTGAAATCGATCGATACAGCCACAATAGCATCGATCGATATCACCACATACAAGCCAATCGTGTGTCACCTACAAGAGCTATCGATCGATGAACCTCCATTGCCATCGACCGATACTAAAACATCAGACTTCTGTACCAGAGAAGAACTTGAGGAAATCACAAGGGAGATCTACAGATCTATTGAAGCCTGTGAAGACGAAGCGTATAGGTTACTCGAAAAAATGTGGTTCCCGGTCCAAAGTGACGTTCAACGATTGGAATGCACAATATAAGGAATTCAGAAGGAGATCAAAAGCATTCAGAGACAGCTCGCCAACCGACCTGCACCATCTGCATCGTTGGACGTTCCCCTAAATCCATCGACCGATGGACATCTATCCACATCGACCGATAGAACTACACCGAGATCGGTCGATACTATCCCTTCCCATGTGAAAAATATCCAAAACCTCGACACAATGCAGATGAGTGTTGATCGAGAACACACATACAGCAAGATTGGACAACATGAGTTCAGCTTAGCAAGCATTGAGGAGTGGCTACAGAGAATCCAATATGAGGTCCAAGGATTGCAGGCTAGTATGACCATAAGAGAGAAAGCCACAAGAAGCTTCTTAACATCATGATTTGAAGAATCACAAGACAAAGAGGATACTTGTTTCCCAACAAGCACCTGCAATTCACATCACTAGCTACCATACCTCAATAGTCAAATGACACATGATCACTACCTATCGACCGATATGACCATGTCTACATCGCTCGTGAGAGCCCTATCCATGACGATCAATGGAAGTGACTCACCATCGTTCGATACAAACATCGGTCAGGTATATCGCTCCCAATTTTCGATATCAGTTATACTTTATTTATTTATGCACTAACTCCGACTGCTAATACACTGAGGACAATGTATGATTTAAGTCTGGGGGAGTGGCGATTACTGATGCTACTTTACCTTTTTGATCTCATTAAATGTTTTCAAAAATTGGTTTTATTGAGTCAAGAAAGGGACAAAAGATTTCAAAAATTTTGCTTTCTATCTAACCACTCTTTAGCACTATTCTTAGAATTGTTGAATGCAAAAAGTACTACAGATGCTAAAGTGGATCACCAGTCACCTATGACAACACTTTTCATGATTGTTTGGAAGAACCAAAGCTGATTTCCAACCTAACCTGACATCTATTGCTTGTCTTGGGGCTTGGTATACAAGGGATCGGAATCCTCCTACAATTCTAGAAGGTAAAAGTTTTGATAATTTTGGTTTCTTTCTCTCCTCCCTTCGGCATCCCTAAAAGAGAAGAATAAAAGATTGAGATGATTTCCTGAGAGGCAGAGGGAGAGGTACATTACCCATGACCCCACTATTCTAATTCAAAGGAATGATCACACATTGTGAAAGTGAGGGAGAGGTACATTACCCATGACTCCACTATTCGCCCACACTTTTCAGAACAGACTACAAAAAAGGTAGTAAAAAGATCAATAAGATGAACATCTATTGTTCATTGGGATTGATATAACTGATAAAGAAAGTTTGGGTTTCAGAGAAGGGGGTTATAGGGAGAAAAGAAACCAGAATGAGAATGCCTGAAACTTGTTTGAGTTGAATCCAAGTGTTCCTTGATCGATACTCCCAAGGTAAAGCCTTCATTTTTATTTTATGCATAAATGAAATCAGTAGCGGGGATAGACAGACAGGATTGCTAAGTTGATTGGCTAGATGAATTTGGTTCCTAAGCTAGGATATGGTATAATATACTTCTGTAGTTAATAATATTAGATGTGGCTTGCAACAAAGTAGAGGTGATGATTTTAAAGTTAATATTTTATTGAGTCCCTACTGTTTTTAAACTTCTTCCAAAAGACTAACTAATGGTTTGCTTGAGGACAAGCAAAAGGTCAAGTCTGGGGGAGTTGATATACCATGATTTTGACCCACTTTTAGCCATATGAGATTTGGCTTGCAACAACGTAGAGGTTATGATTTTAAGTTAAGATTTGATTGAGTCCCTGCTATTTTTAAACTTCTTTCAAAGACTAACTATTGTGTTTGCTTGAGGACAAGCAAAAGGTTAAGTCTGGGGGTGTTGATATACCATGGTTTTGACCCACTTTTGACCATGGTATTTATATGATTTTATAATATATATATATATGTTTTGGAGTCTATTAGGTATGTTTTTAGGTTCAATAGCATTTTGGAGTAAAGTGATGATTTAGGTGCCCTTATGGAGCTTAAAGGAGAGTTTTCTTGAGATGACTATAAAGCTCAGACAGTAAGGTCGATATCCAGAGATACATATCGATCAATACACATCTTGTGTAATCAATCGACGACGCTTCCGAAGAGGAGTCTTTAACCTAATGACTATAAAGCTCAGACAGTAAGGTCGATATCCAGAGCAACGGTTGACTTGTGTAAGATACTCCATCGATCGATGTACACCATGTACCATCAATCGATATGAAGCGTGAAGAACAAGTTTGACTTGGCCGACTTGAAACCCAAGTTTTCTCAATATTACAAGATTCCCCCTGACGAGTCTTTAACCTAATGGAACTCATATTTATAGTTTTGCCTATGTGTTTTGGCTAGACATGCTTTTGATGTTTTTATTCTCTTTGATTTATAAAAGTATTCTTTTCATCTTATTCTCATTTTCAAAAAGGTTATAGAATTCTATATTTAGAAGAAACACACAAAGAGATTTGTTGTCAAAAGAAACAAGAGTTCAATCTTCTAATCTAATGAATTTCTATTATTACCTTGCTGCTATGAATCACTTAGCCATGTCTGAGTAGATTCACTTGTTAGTTTTAGGGTTCAAATAGTTATGAGGGATTAGCCCCAACTATGGATGGTTGAGTTGTGATATTCATTATCTTGATGAACCCTAATGCTTACTCTAGAGTAGCTAACTAGAGTATGATAATGGAATGATTTAACTTGTTTATCATCATCCTGAAATAATCTGGTATAAGCTGAGATTCTCTAGGCACGATGCGAGAGCCGCTCTATGATCTCGGTGAACACATATTCAATCCGATCTGAAGCTATATCAATCAATACTCTTATAGAGTAATCGATCGACGGATACTTATATCGTCCGACATGGGGATCATACCATCGGTTGATATATCCGGCAGTCAGATCAATAGACGAGTCCAATAGCGATAGCTATAGATTTATCTAAGAGTTGAAGTTCTTTAATATTTTGCAAAGCAACTTATAAAGACATCTATAGCATTATAATCCTGATTATCTGAATAGTAACCTTGAATTTAACTACTTTCTTTTATTGTTTAAAACCTAAACAAAACTCTCTTGAGCAACTCACCATTGCTCACTACTGCTATTTACTTTTAAAACCTTGATCAACCTAGCATAATCACTTAGATTTTATCTTTTGTGTTCCTTAGTTCCTTGTGGATTCGATCCCTAAGTACTACAATTGAACCTCTTATTTGAGAGAGTAGTTCACTCCTTAGGGTAATTTGAGTGATATCAACCATCCAGCTCGACCAGTCGGCGATCTGACAATGAAAAACCATCTCGCCAAGTCGGTGAGATGGGTGAGCTCAACCAGCTCGCCGTGTTGGTGAACTTGACCGTACCATCAAGCTCGCCAAACCAGTGAGCTGGCCGTGCCAAACGAGCTCGTCATCTTGGTTAGCTGAACAGTACCATCCAGCTCGCCATGAAGCGAGCTGGCCGGGCCAAACCAGCTCGCCGTCTTGGCGAGCTGGACCGTGCCATCCAGCTCGCCAAGCCGATGAGCTGGCTGAGCTCAACCAGCTCGCCGTCTTGGCGAGCTAGACTGTACTATTCAGCTAGCCAAGCCGGCAAGCTGGCCATGAGTGTAGGCTTGGCATGCTCCACGGTGAGTGTAGGCTCCTGCCCCCTGCACTCCAGTTATCTTGTAGGGGCCTTCCCAACCTGGGGCCAGCTTCCCTGCAGATTTGTCTTTGGTATGGTCGCAGACTCGTCGTAGGACTCAGTCTCCTTGCTGGAAGGTTCTGGTCCTGACTTTCTTATTGTAGCTCCTGGGCACTTTTTGTTGATAGGAAATGTTCCTCAGGAGGGCAGCCTCTCTTTTCTCATTGAGTATATCTAGGCTAAGGGTCAACAATTCGTTGATTTCCTCCTGGGTGATGGGTCCGGAGACAGTCATTCTGACGTGTACCTCTGTGGGTATAACGACTTCCATGTCGTAGACTCGTGAGAATGGAGTCTCTTGGGTGCCTGTTTTCGGAGTGGTCCGATAAGACCAGAGGACTCCATGTAACTCTTCTGGCCAGCGCCCGTGGTCTTTCTCCAGGCGTTTCTTGATCATGTTGACCACAGTTTTGTTCGTAGATTCGGCATGGCCGTTTGATTGTGGGTACCGCGGCAAAGAGAAGGAGAGCTTGATGTTCCACTCTTGGCAGAATTCTTTGAAGTCGTGGCTCGTGAATTGGGACCCATTGTCTGTGACAATCTCTTGGGCCGTGCCGAAGCGGGTTATCACGTTTGTCCATATGAATTTTCTTTATCTTCTCTGTAGTAATCATGGCTAGGGCCTCGGCCTCTACCCATTTTGTAAAGTAGTCAGTTATTACGAGGAGGAATACCTTTTGGGTGCCATTGGGAATTTCCCGACGATGTCCACGCCCCATTTTTGGAAGGGCCATGGAGAGCTTAGAGATTTCAGGTTCTCCGGAGGGAGGTTGGAGATTGGAGCGTGCCTCTGGAATTGATCGCAGGAACTAGCTTTTCTGAGGGCGTCGCTGGCCATCATGGGCCAGTAGTAGCCGGCTCTTCTGGCTCTGAGCACTAAGCTTCGGCCGCTGGAGTGAGAGCCGCATTCTCCTTCGTGGAGCTCTTCTAGGATTCGGGCCGCTTCCCTAGGGGTGAGACATCGCAGGTATGGTCACGAAAAGGACCTTTTGTATAATTTTCCTTCAGTGACGCATTATCTTGCTGCTTGCCTTTTTATTTTTCGCCTTTCGCCTCGATCTTTGGGGAGGCGGTCGCGTACCAGGTAGTCGATTATAGGGGTCAGCCAGGTTTCTCCCTCGTCAATGACGGAGATTTCTTCGGGATCCCCTTCTCGGTCTGTGGCCGGCCATTGGAGTACCAGCAGGGGAATATTCAACTGGGTAGTGGTTTCTAGGGCGGACCCTAGGTTAGCCAAGGCATTGGCCTGCGAGTTATTTTCTCTGGGAACTTGCTAAGCTTATAGCTCTGGAATCTTTCGATCAGGCGCTTTGCTACGGCGAGGTATCGGATCATACTTGCTCCTTGGCTTGGTAATCATCTTGGAACTGGCTGATGATAAGTTGGGAGTCGCTGAAGATCTGGATATCCTCTACTCCCATCTGCTTAGCGAGTGAGAGGCCCGCAATTAGGGCCTTATACTCGGCTTCATTATTTATAGCTAAAAAGTTGCATCTTATTACTCTTGATGCTGATTCGCCGGTGGGGGAGGTTAGGACCAGGCGTACTCCTGCCCCTCTCACGTTACTGGACCCGTCGACGTATAGGGTCCATTCTCCCGTTTCTTCTGTTGAGCCTTGGAAATCAACTTCTGACTTCGGGACCGGAAGCATGGTTGGTGACAATTCAGCGACGAAGTCAGCGAGGGCCTGTGATTTGATGGTCCTAGCAGGTTTGAAGGCTATGTCGTATTCCCCGAGCTCAATTGCCCACTTTGCTAGGCGTCATGACACCTCTGGCTTGTGGAGAACGGCTTTTATGGGGAATGAGGTGAACACCATTATCTGATGGGCCTCAAAGTAGGGCTGGAGCTTGCGGGCCGTCGTAACCAATGCTAGTGCTAGCTTTTCGAGGTGGCTGTAGCGAGTTTCTACGTCCAATAAGGACTTACTCACGTAGTAGATAGGATGTTGCTTCTTTTCCTCCTCTCTCACGAGGACACCGCTTACCGCATGCTCGGACACGGCGAGGTAGAGTAGCAGGATCTCACCATCTAGAAGTTTTGAGAGGAGACGAGGTGTGGTGAGGTAGGCTTTGAGGTCGTCGAGAGCGAGTTCGCACTTGTTGCTCCACTGGAAATCCTTGGAATTTATCAGGGCCTCAAAGAAGGCGTGAGATTTGTCGGATAGCCTGAAGATGAACCTGCTTAATGCGGCCATGCGGCTTGCCAGACGTTGGCCTTCCTTTACGTTTCGCGCGGAAGGGATCGCCTGGATGGCTCGCACCTGTTCAGGATTTTCCTCGATGCCCCTGTAGGTAACTATGTATCCCAGGAATTTTCCGTAGCTGACCCCGAATAAACACTTTGAAGGGTTAAGCTTCATGTTGTACATCCTGAGGGTGACGAAGGCTTGTTGTAGATAGGAGATGTGGTCTTCTGCTCGAGAGACTTGACCAGCATGTCATCTATGTAGACTTCCATTGTCTGTCCGATTTGTTCGGCAAACATCATGTTTATGAGCCTTTGGTATGTAGACTTCCATGGTCTGTCCGATTTGTTCGGCAAACATCATGTTTATGAGCCTTTGGTATGTAGATCCTGCATTCTTTAGGCCAAAAGGCATGACCTTGTAGCAGTAGATGCCCCTTGGGGTCATGAAGGAGGTCTTTTCCTGGTCGTCTGAATGCATGAGGATTTGGTTATAGCCTGAAAATGCATCAATGAAACTCATGAGTTGGTGGCCTGCAGTGGCGTCGACGAGCTTGTCGATATAAGGTAGGGAAAAAGGATCCTTGGGGCATGATTTGTTGAGGTCGGTGAAATCTATACAGACCCTCCATTTCCCGTTCTTCTTCCTAACCACGACCACATTGGCTAGCCATTCAGGATACCGGACTTCTCTTATGAATCCAGTGTCGAGCAGGTTCTTGACCTCTTTGTTGATTATTTTGTCCCTCTCGGGGGCGAATTTCCTTTTTTCTGTCGTACATGGGTGAATTGAGGGTCTACCTGCAGCTTGTGCATGATAATCTCAGGGTCAATCCCATGCATATCCTCGTGAGACCAGGCGAAACAATCCGAGTTGGAGTGGAGGAAGTCGATTAATCTTTGCCTTAACCCTATGGGAAGCTTGGATCCTATCAGTAGTTTCCGGTCCAAATTTCCCTCCTCCAGGGGTATCTCATCCATCTCTTCTACCTCGGGCTCCTCCGTATGCAAGGCCGGAAGGCCTTTCGGTAATTGCTATAAGATTGGACCCTTCCCTTTCAATGTGGTTTGGTAGCAGGCCCTGGCATTCTCTTGATCTTCTTTGATTACCCTGATGCCCCAGAGGGTCGGGAATTTGATGAATTGATGGAGAGTTGAAGGTACGGCCCTAATGTCGTGGATCCAGGGCCGAGTATCATGTTGTAGTAGGATGCGTTGTCGACAACGAGGAACTTTGTTGGTTAGTTTATTCCTTCGGTGTATACCGGGAGGATGACCTCTCTCAAGGTGTTCTTTACCTCTCCGCTGAAGCCTATAAGTGGAATAACCTTCCTTGTTAATGCATTTTCCTCCATCCCTAGATCGGTGTAGGCTGGGAGAAAGATGAGGTTGCCGGAGCTACCGCTGTCGATCAAGATCCGTATCACTAAGCAGTTTGCTACGGTGAGGGAGATGACCAGGGCTTCATGATGAGGAGCCAGGACCCTCTCTTGTTCCTTGGCAGCGAAACTGATCTCATTTGTTCCAAGGAGTAGGGGCTTTGGGTCCCTTGTCTCTTGACCGTGTCTTGCGTTTCTAGTGCTGCGCTTGGCGACCGCGTGGCTTATACCGCTTATTTCCAAGCCTCCAGAGATAACATGGATAACTTGGACCTGGTGTGGGGGAGACGCGGGCCTTATTTCAGTGGGCCGGTTCGCGCCTTCCTTAGTCTGAAGGTTCGTGGACTTATCGGAGAGGAACTCCTTTAAGTGCCCCTTCTTGAGGAGCTCGTTGACTACCAGCCTCAGGGTGATACAGTCCTCCGTCTTATGACCATGGTCATGGTGGAAGTCGCACCAACGGTTGGGGTTTCGATTAGCGTCCGCGGCCTTCATCTTGGGAGGCCATTTGACCTGGTGGCTCATCTGCCTTAGAACGTTTACAAGCTCGGGCTTTGAGATAGACAAGTGGGAGATGTCGGGCCAGGTAGATACGCTCATTCCTTCTAGTCGAGAGGTAGGGGACGATTTGGGTGTCGGCGCCTGCTATGTCCGCCAGCCTCCCTTGAGGGCCTGGGTTGGGGTCCCTCGTCGCAATCACTTCTGAGTGGATTGCTTGGCCTAGGCTCCTGCTTCTGCTGGGCCTTAGCTCGTCTCGTGACGTCCTCTTCCCATCTCACTTGGGCCCAGGCCCTGGACAGGACGTCTTCCATTGTCTTACACTGGTACTTGGTTAGTTCCTTGTACAGATCCCCGTCAGGGAGCAGGCCCCTTTTGAAGGCAGAGATAGCCGTCCCCGCATTGCATTCAGGAGTAGTTACCTTTTCTTGGTTGAAGTGCGTGATATAGGCCTTGAGAGGTTGGGCCCTATGCTGGAGTACTTCGTAGAGATCGTCGGAATTCTTTTACAGGTTTATGCTGCTGGCAAATTGCTCCACGAACTTGTCGCTGAGTTCCGCGAAAGACCTTATAGATTTCGAGGGGAGATTGATGTACCACTGAAGAAAAGGACCAGTTAGGGTTGAGCCGAAGCCTCTGCACATGGAAGGTTCCCTCAATCCTCGGGGGAGTGCCGCTGTTAGCATTCATTGCTTGTAGAGGGCTACGTGGTTGTCCGGATCACTGGTCCCGTTGTAGGTCTTCATGGTAAGGAAGGAGAATTTCCTTGGCATCTCGACTGAAGCGATTTCTTCCACGAAGGGCGTGTTGGAGTAGGAGTTAGGGTCGCTCCTTCTGATGAGGGGAGCTACGCCTGGGAGCCTTTCCGCCATCGACTGGATGGTGTTGAATTTCTCGGAGAATATCTTCTCGAGATACGCCACGGTGGCTGGATCTGAGATTAAGGGGTTGTCGGGTGACTATTCCTCGTCCTCCATGCCGGAGTCGCTACTGAGGTTCACATGTGTCCTCCTTGTTGTAGTTTCCTTTCGCTCGGGTTCCTTGTTGCCAAGAGCTGTACGCTGAGTTGATTATTCCTCGTAGGTAGGAGTATCGAGGGAGGGCATGGTTCGAACTCGGGTTCAAAACCTTCGGCGCTTGTTGCTGCTCTTCCCGAGATGTTGGTTCTCCTCTTGAAGAAGATGGTTTTCGGCTTCGAGTGCTCCTACCTTCTCTGTGCTTCGTTGCAATTGTTGAGTATGCTCGTCGAGTTTAGCTTTTAGGGTTTGAACTTCTTGGAGAAGCTCTAGGCTGTCTCCGGGCTTTCCTCTAGCCACGCGGAGCTTAGTGATTTCTCCTTGGAGGGTGTTGAGCTGATTGATGAGCTCGGCTTCTCTTGGAGTAGCTCCGGTGGGTTTGGCTGAGTCTTCTGGTGTCATCCCCACGTAGTTGGATTACTCCCCTCCTTCTAGCGCCAAGTTGTTATGGTATTTTTGTGTAGGGTCATTTTAGTACTACAGAACACAAGAAGGTTCAGGTATGAGTTGAGAGAAGCGAGAGGGAATAAAGAGATTTGTATGAAGTAAGGAGAAATCAAGAGGAACAACAAGATAAAGTAGAGAAGGAGATGTATTATTGATTATTCGATAAGAGGGCTACAATATTGGTGTATGAACCCTAGCCGCCTAAGTCTAGTCTCTCAATCTCTAAACTGTCGATCCCTTATTCTAGGGATTGGGTTCCCCTTATATAGATGTAGATGTCGGCTTGCATTAGGTTAAACTCTTCCATATTGGCGAATATGGGAGAGTTTCCATGTATGGATAACTTTAATTTTACTCAAGGGTCGGTTTCAGAACAGGGGTCGGGCCCGGAGAACCTGAAGGCAGGGTCCGGGCCCTAGGTCCGGTTGGAGCTGGGGTCTAGAGGCCGGTGCCCAGCCTGGGGGCTGGAGGTATCTGGTGCCTTGATATTTTTTCCCAACAAGAGGAAGTGAAAGAAAAGTTGGAGGCTGTTAACCAACTTCTTAGGAAGAAAGTTGTAACGCCCCGACCGTCCACGGCTAATGGGCCATCCACACCCGCTCTCTCGGCCCGTGGGCCCCACCCCGTTCCAACGGTCGGTCCGTTAATTTTCCAAGGCTCTAGAGTCATGTTTACTGACCCTGCAATCACCACATGACCTTTCCCCGTGCTTTGGCCTCACTTACACGGTATCGCAACTCACTTCCCGATAGGTCACCCATCCTTTGACTACTCCAGCTCAAGCACGCTTAACTCTGGAGTTCTCTCTGGATGTGCTCCCGAAAAGGTAAGTGCACTTTGGTGACATAGGTAGCCAAATCAATCCTCTTAAGTCTTTCCACATATCACAACTCGGGATGTTACAAAAGTATTCTCAGCTAAGGATGCAGAAGCTGTAGATGCAGAGGTAGAAGAAGAGGTGAACTAAATTGGAGGTACTGGATTTCAGAGGTCTGGAAACCAGGGTCGAAACAGGAATTTATGTGGCAATGGTCATAAAAAAAATTTCAACCAGAGTTCAAAATATCAGAAACCCTACATTCACAACTACAGCAACGTTAGAATCTATGAGAATTCATCTTATTAGAATCCACCACCACAGACTCATGAGAACAAGATTGAAGCTATGCTTGATCAGGTTCTTGAGCGACAACAGATGCTCACATTGGACTTCAATGGGAAGATTGATTGTATCTACACTGATCTGAACACAAAGATTGAGACTTTGGGTACTCAGGTAAAGACGCTTGAGACACATGTATTTCAGTATGGAGAAGCTATTAAGAGGCAAGAAGGGGATGAAACTATGAAACATCACGTCAATGCCATACTAGATGATGATTTCTGGGAAGTGGTTAAGCATGAGAAGCTGTAAGGATACGATTTTGAGGTAGAAAAATCTTTGAGTTTTGGCGGATCGCATTCGTGTCGATCGATGCCAACATCCGCATATCGATCGACACACTGTGAGCCGAATTAATCGACAGACCTCAACACACATCAACCGATATCAGCTGACGAGTCAACTGCATCGTGCAACGCAGTAAGGATTATGACTTACGACGAGTTTGCGGAGAAACACCCACATCCACCCAGCTCTTTTTACTCCACCATCAATCGACATCACAAACCAGATATCGATCGACAGAAAGACCCTGACATCGATCGACAGAAAGACCCTGACATCGATCGTCAAGACACTGTCACCATCGATCAATGTAAACCTCTCACATACCGTGTGCGTTTACCACCTATTTATATATCGCAAATCAATGCACTCAGACCACAACCCAAACCATCAGCCAACCCACCAAAGACCATCATCAAACCTTCAAACACTACACTAGAGCATATGAAAGTTGATAAGACTACCACAGGAAGAACCTTGAGGAAAAGAAAGGAAAATGTTCCTAACCATCTAAAGAGGGAAGCTAATGATAAGGAGATGGCTGGTTTCACTAAGAGAGTCTTTAAGATCCTACTGGATAAACCTTTTGAGGATGTTTACTTCACCCACAGATTGTGAATGTTCTGCAGAGAGACTACGGAAACTGAGGAGGACATTATGAGAACGTTTCATGATGTCAGGGACAGGATGAAGCACATGATGACATAAGAAGAAGAGTAGTCGTGGGAAGTTTGCAATACAATGTTTAGTAAAAAGGTATTGAGTTCCCACATGAACTTTGTGACATAGGAGCATCAGTTAGCATCCTACCAAAGGTTATGGCATACCAGCTGGATCTGAAAGTGGAGCCTTCAAAAGAATCTTTCACCTTTGTGGATTGTTCTGAAAGGAAATAAGGGTGTTATCATCAGAGACCTTGAGGTGCAGAGAGGTAATACCATTATTCATGTAGATTTTCATGTTATGGACATCAAGTTAAATTGAAATTCTTCCATCCTACTTGGAAGAGCATTAATGGCCACAATAGGAGCAGTTTTTGACATGAACACCAATAATTTTTACCTTACACCAGTTGTTCCAAATATCTATTATGATCATGTTCGAGTTGTCAAGCAACATGTAAACTTTCTGGAGATTGGAGATGACCCTGGATTCATCACCGCATGTCATTGTGGAGCTGAGTACAAAACAGAGTACTCGAAATCGATCGATACATACATTGTGTCATTTACCGATTCCCTTGACCATCAGTTGACCGATATACAACAAGCCACATCGATCGACATGTACCCCACGCGTGGAACCCTACCAGATCGCTGTTATCCGAGCTTTGCCTTTCAAGCCACCAGCAAACATGATGACTATTCCATAGGAAGTTGGGCAGATAGTAGTTTCCATGAGAGTTTTGCAATAGACACTGCAGTCCTTCCACACTCAGAGGATCCTAATGAGGAATATGATGAGGATTATGAAGAGGAACGTGCTAGAGATATTCATGATATTCTTAAAGAGGATATACTTCTAGAAAACTCTCACAAGACGAAGAACGCAATATTGATCGACAAGGACATCCCATCGTTGATCAATACTCACCCCCATCAAGAAAACCGACCACGCGAATCGATCGATGTGTACATGCACAAATCGATCGATATTGAGGGCACCGACTTCAAAGAATTTTGTAATTTTCCAATTCCAAGTAGGACAAACGATTGCTATAAAAGGAGTTTTGCAGCCAATGGACTTCTCATACCATTGAAGCAGACAAGATGCAAGCGCCAACTACCTTCGAGAGACAAAGCAAGAGAAGCACTAATTTTAGAGATCTTCATGAAGGAACAAGAAGTGCAGCATTCGACCATCCCATATTGATCGATACCAATGACAATCCATCAATCGATTTCAATTCTAAATCTCATTATTTATTTAAAAAGTGCTATATTGATCTTGGGTATCTAACACAAGATGAGTTTGGTATTTTCAGAGACCCAGATGGCCACGCACGAGCTATAAATGGAAGAATTCTACAAGCATCCAGAGAGGATATAGCAAACATCCTTCAGATGGCCAATGGACCATAAAATCTCATCCAGCAGCAATGAGGCATACTAGAACAGCCATCGATCGACAAAGCACAACCAAAATCGACCAACATGGGAACTCTTCCGTTGATCGCTAGGCGAGTGCACATATCGATCGATAGACGCCCAAGATATGGACCATACGCTTATCACCGACATGGAGTCAAGGGATTCCATTGGGAACAGAGAGATGAGTCTGGATATGCAAGATTAGATGAAGATATCAACTATCATCTAAAACCAGAGCTCTACACAAAAGATGAGATAAATGAGCTAGTATTTTACATCAATGATTCTAAAGAGAGATCTGGACATGATTACAACAAGAATCTTGATATGGTCTACCTGGTTCTGCATGAGAGCATCAGAGGGTTAACCACACGCATGCAAGAGATGAAAGAAGAAATAGCTGATATGCAAACACAACGTGTAGAGGAAGCAAAATCAGCTTCATCGATCGACACCAGATACATGCTTGTAGAAGATGAGATGTTGACTGGAAAAGGCATACCTCAACACAAAGATTGGTGAAGTATACCATCATCTCAACAACAATGTCACCTAGTTAAGCACGAAGATTAAGTTGATGCAGAAAGATTTGAATATGCTTTGAGAGAAGACAAGTGTCAACCTGTATCGATCAATATCGATGTTACCACATCGATCGATGCTAGGTTCGCATCTATGGAGGATATAATGCAATCTTATGAAGATATGCATGATTGTTATACCTCTCCATTTATGCGATACTTGGACACCTTAGCTATCGTATTGCAACAAGAAGTTGACACAATCCAGAATCCACTCGACTTTCACCTTGAAGGTTCGACATCGATCGATAGGCAACTCGCCAAATCGATCGACGCCAAGAAACCACCAGCGCAAAAATTCTATACTAGAGAAGAAGTTGATCAAGTCATTGACAGAGTTTACAAAGCTATGAGCACTACTTAGGGCAGGCTTGACAAGAGATGTGATGACATATACTTCCCATTCAACAACAACAGCAGTGGATTACATTCATAAACACAGTGGCTGTAGAAGGACGTAAAAGAAATTAAGAATGACTTGCATATCATCCTTAAACATCAGAATCGATCAATAGGAGTACCTGCAATTTAATCGCCGACTTACACTAGAATCGATTGATACAACAACAGTCACAGCAATTGATATCACTCAAATATTTAACCCTAAGGAGTAAATTACTCTCTCAAATAAGAGGTTCAATTGTTGTACTTAGGGATCGAATTAACAGAGAGAAGGGGCACACAATAGACTATAGAAATCAAAGTTAAGCTAGGTAAACAGTTTATAAAACAGTAAATAAAAGCAATGTGAACAAGTTAGTTGTTCGATTGGCTGAGTTTGTAAGCAATAAGAAGAAATAGCTAGACCTAGGGATTTATCAATCAAGAGACTCCAAACTACAATTCAAGATGCTAATAGCTTATAGATTCATTCTAGAACTCGATTTTAATAAGTAAGTAATCCATCTATCAATGCAATCACAAATCAGATGTCTAAGTCCTTGTTCCGGCTTTCGCATGCAAACAAGAAATGAGTATCGATCGATGCTATGGCCTTAGCGTCGATCGATATTACCTCAGACAAGCATTAACGATCTAATCTATATTGTTCAACTAGATTCCTAGACAAATTCTCGTATGCGCCTAAGTATCTAATCCAGCAGGATTCAGATTCCGTTAATTGACTGCACCTTAGTGCATCTCAATTGTCCTATGATTCTAGGTTCAAGCAATCAGTCACACTTTCATGATATCTTAATTACTCCAGATTCTAGTATTACAAATCACCCTGGTGTAGAGATCTATAGATATTCTAACAATCCTAATTGATATTCAAATTGACATTAAGCTCATGAAATCCCTAAACCTAACAAGATGAACTACTCAGACTTGATAGAAGAAACACAAATCATAGTCTGAATAATAATAGAATAAGGAATTAAAGATAGTTCCAATGAAGTTCCAATAAATATCTGAAGGAGATTTTATCTTCTCTCCAACTCTCTAACAAGAATTATGAAGTAAAGAAAAGTGTATAGAAAGCGTAGCCGTCAACAATGGCTTAGAATAACATAAATAGGGTTTCTGGTCGTCATGGGTATTTTGGTAACTTTGTCGTATATTCTGGGCTTCAGTCGATAATGAAATATATTCAGCCCGTATTCATTCATATCGATCGATGTGAAGTGTCTCTCATCGATCGACATAGATTTATCTTCTCGACAGCTTCATCTCGCGAGGCAGACTGACCACTCTTCAGTAAAACGGGCATAACTTCTGATCTAACCGTTAGATTGACCCCAAACCGGTGGCATTGGAAAGCTAACTCAAAGCTATATCCTGTCAAAAGATCATCTCAATCGCACCATGGGAAGGTCTCCATCCAGATCTAAACATCTGATGCGTCTGCGCAGCTCTGCACTTAAAGGGTCCAAAAGACACCAAAATCACCATATTTCTCTAGAACGTACATGAACCTGTAAATAATCTAAATATACTATATATTGTAGTAAATATATATAAAACCACCTATAGAGCATGGCTAAAATTGGGTAAAATCCATGGTCGATCAACTCCCCCAGACTTACCCTTTTGCTTGTCCTCAAGCAAAACAGACATGCAGTCTCTCTGAAAGAGGTTTGAAAACAGTGGGGACTCAAAACAATGGCTTAAAAACTCAGTCACCATCTCTCTAGTAGTGCAAACCAAATCATAAACATCCTAACCTTAGAAGCACATTATACAATATCCTAGTATAGCAACCAAATTCACCTAGTCAACAACTCAACAGATCCTGTCTGACAATCCCCTCTACTAACCTCATTTCTTGCATAAAATAAAAGTGCAGGCTTTACCTTAGGAGTATCGATCAAGGAATACATGGATTCAACTCAAGCAAGTTTCTGAGTAAATAGGCAGTCTTATTCTGGTTTCTTTTCTCCATATATCTCCCTTCTCTGAATCCCAATTTTTTCTTTTTCTTTTATATCAATCCCAATGAACAACAAATGTTCATCTTATTGATCTTTCTACTTTTTGTAGTCCTTTCTGACAAAGTGTAGGCGAATAGTGGGGTCATGGGTAATTTACCTCTCCCTCGCTTCCACAATGTGTGATCATTCCTTTGAATTAGAATAGTGGGGCCATGGGTAATGTACCTCTCCCTCTGCCTGTCAGGAAATCATCTCAATCTTTTTATTTTTCCCTTTTTGGATGCCAAAGGAAGGAGAGAAGGAAACCAAAAATTTACAGACTTATACCTTCCAGATTTGCAGGAGGATTCTGATCCCTTGTATACCAAGCCTCAAGACAAGCAAATGAAGTCAATATTAGGTTGGAGGTCAGCTTCGGTTCCTTCAAACATTCTCAGCAAGTGCAAACATAGTTGACAGGTTGATCCATTTTAGTATCTCTAGTACTTCTGCAATCAGTAAATCTAAAACTGGTCTAAAGAGTGGTTAGATGACAAGTAATAAATCGAAATAGATCATCACCCCCTTCTTGACTCAATAAAAACTTTTTGAAAATATTTTAAATAAGACTCATACAATAGATAAACGTTAGTAATCCCCCTAGACTTAAATTACACTGTCCCCAGTGTAACACAGTCGGTGGTAAGGTGAAAATCATAAAGCAGAAGTACGAAGTTGAACAAGTAAGAACGATATACCTGACCGGATTAAGTATCGATCGATGAAAAAGAGTTATCATTGGTCGCCGAAAGTGTTGTACTGTCGATCGATATCGATTGTTTCTCGTCGGTCGATTATCATTGTAATCGTCTACTCGGGTCTGCTTTTCTAAATATCTAACTAAACACACAATATTAGTAGAACCTCCCCCAGACTTAAATAACACTCTGACCAATGTTATACAGCCTAAGATTGGTGGGACAATAAACCATAAGGAAACTATTTAACAAAGAAAGACTGTATACCTGCTTTGATGTGAGTATCGATCAACACAGTTAAGTGGCGAGGGATATTCTTGATGCTCTGTCGATCGATGCTAGCTAGTCATCGTCGATTCTTATGCAAACTCATCTTCCTTGAATCTTTTTCCTATTACCTAACATAAATAAAACACTAACAATGGGTTGCCTCCCACTCAGCGCTTATTTTTAGTCATTAGCTTGACTTTGGGAGATCTGATTCAGTCCGTGTGAAGACATGAACTTGCTCAAGAACAAGTGTTAGTGTATCTCTTCCTCATTTTGTTGATGTAGTTGGTAAAAGCTCTGGCAGATACTTCTCCTTTATCTCTCAGCTCTGGATCAGATAGCACTCTAACCTTGGCAAAATGTTCAGAACTTCCTCTGCAGCGCACTTTATACTCAAGACTTCCTTCTTGACCTTGTGAAGGAACTAGTGATAGGAAATCTGCATCTGCATTCCTTTTTTTTTTCTTCCTACTCCTTGTCCTTCCCCCGGACTTAGACTTTTCAGTCTCGGTCTGTTCTGAAATACAGAGGGTGTCGATCGATGCTGAAGGCTTCGTGTCGATCGATTCTGAAGGCTGCTTGTCGACCGATGCTAAATGGTGATTGTCGATCGATGTTGATTCTGGTTTTGCTGACTCGTGGTTTGAACCATGTTTAGGTGCTGGATCTTCAAACATATCTATGCATGAAATAAACTTCTCATCGGTCTTCTTTTCCAAAGGATCATAGAAGACAGTTTCATCAACATTAGTCAGGCACATCCTGTTCTTCTTAAGATCACAAACTGCTCCCACTGTAGCCACGAAGGCTCTTCCAAAGAGAAGCGAATTTTTTGTGCCTGGTTTAATCTCCATGACATGAAAGTCCACTGGAACAGTGCATTCCCCAATCTCCACTTTAACATTCCTGATGATGCCTGCTGAATCAACTCTAGAGTTGTCTGCGAAAGTGAAACTATCTTTAGAAGGTTCCACCTTTAATCCTATTACTTCAGCAGTGTCTATTGCCATGATGCTGACTGCAGATCCAGTATCACAGAGGGCAGTTGGCAAATCATGGTTATGTATACAGCATGGAATAAGGAACTTCCCTAGATCTTGCTCCTTCTTCAGAGTTCTATTAGGCTTACGACATACCTTGTTGAATAGCAGCTCAATGTCCTTATCTGTCTCTCTGCTTTCTCTGAAGAAATTACCAAGTCTGTACTTATAGTAGGCCTCTTCGAAAGACATATCCTTAGGAACCCTCTTCACCCTCTTGTGGAATCCATTAAGTTCCACTTTGTTAATTTCTCTCCTGAGGTTCTTGGGAATATAGGGTTTCCTAGATTTCACTCTCATCTCAACTAGAATCTCATCTTTTGTTACCTTACTTTCTATGGCAGTTTTGTATCCGTCCCATTGGTGTCGTTCGATACCTGGTGTATGTCGTCAATCGACATTCTCAACAAAAGAAGTTTCAGCTAGGGTTGATTTCCCTTGCTTTGGTGCTTCTGCAGATTGCTGATTCATTTTCTCTCTTGTGTTGAAGAAAATTGGAGTCTGAGATGGGTTTCGAGTTGCCTTCAAGCGGTGTGCATCAAGATCTGGTAAACTAACTCGACATGACCTCTGCGGATGTCGATCGATGTTCTGCTTTTCCTGTCAATCGATGTTCCCTTGTTGTTATCGATCACTGCAGCTGTTTTAACTCGAAGTAGGGTGGGAGGATGTGGGTGTTGAGCAGTAAAGTCGTAGTGGTTTTGAATTCGAACAAACTTATCTGATTCCAAAAGTGGTGTCGATCGATGCATATCTGATTGTGTCGGTCGACGCTCAGGTGATGATGTCGAGCAATGCTCGGGTGTTGGTGTCCGTCGACACCAGTACGAGCTGCCTATAGACATAGAGCGTTTGACTTGAAAAGCATCTTCTTCCCGCTTCTCCTGCTCAAGTATTTTCTCAAATCCAATATCTAGGATGTCATCAACCTGGTGCCTCTCACTTTCCACAGCTTTCTTTTTGACCAAAGCTTCTTGCTTCACAGCTTATGCAGTATGATAAGCTTGGGTAGGTAGCCTCTTAACATGGCTATCTGAGGTTTTTAACCCTCCATTCAAATCTTTGCAGAGAAAATCCACTTTCAGATTCAAATGCTCAGTCATCTCTTGCTGTTCATTCAAGAGCTTCTCTAGCATAAATTCCATCTTGTCCTTATCCTGGTATGGAGCTTGTTGCACCCATGAGACTTCATGTACAGAACCAATCTCAGCCTCAACAATCTTTTCACTATCCTTTGCAGCTGATTTTACCATGTGTATATCCAGATTTTTGACACTGTTGCTAGACACCATGTTCTCAATCAGCCTCTTAGCTTCCTCTATGGTCCTTATCTCAAAGTTTCCTTCGCTTGCAGTATCCATCATAACACCGTATCTTACATCAACGCCCCTGTAGAACTTCTTTAATAAGTGAATCTCCGTAAAACCATGATGTGGACAATCCTTTTTGTATCCCATAAACCTCTCCCAAGAGCTTCTTTCAGCTTTTGTAAGTTCTTGAGAGAATGTCCAAATCTTATCTCTTATCTCTTCAGCCCTTGCATCATCGAATAATTCATTAATGAATGCATTCCTGACATCATTCCATGTAGTGAGAGATCCTGGTCGTAGACGCCTCAGCCAACGTTTAGCATCCCCAGAAAGTGAAAATTTGAACAACTTGCAGATGATGTAGTCTTTTGTTGCTTCGTTCTTCTGGATTCCAGACGTATAGTCTTCTAGTGTCTTAATATGGTCCAGGGGATTTTCATGAGGCATACCTCAATAAGGGTGCTCACTCACATGAAAGAAGTGTTTGGGGTGTACTTGAAATTTTGGGACTTCCAGAGGTATTCGAATAGCAGACATGTTGGTATATAACTCTCCACGCCTGATCAATTCTACTAGCGTTATCTTGCGAGAAACTCTAGCATCCTTAGTGGTAGCAGATGGCTCAAGGATTGCAGTTCCTTCTCCATATATCTTCTGACCTGCTGCATTACACAGATGACCTTCCTGGTCATGCAGGTCTCCATTCTCATCCCGTACAAGGGATATCGTTGCAACCATGTCTCGCTGTTTAGTATCGATCGATCTTCGAGGTGAAGTATCGATCGATGTTGGGTGGGAAAAGTTGTTCGACAGAAGGGTAGTTTCGGTCGATGTGGGTGGGCGAGTATCGGTCTATAAAGACGGTGTCTCGGTCGACTGTGGTTAGCGAGTATCGATCGACGCACTAGTGTTGTTATCTATCGATAGGGAATGTTTTTCTTTGCAGATCGAACGCTCCAATCTTGTAGGATCTGAGATGAAAAGTAATTCCTCCTTGCTGCTTCTGGTACTGATAGGCATGTATGTACCTGAAAGACAAGAAAAAAATTTCAGTAACTAACTATAACAGTAAATAAAACCTAGACTAAACCTATTAATCAAGTCTAATGGCGAATCCTTGCTCCCCGGCAACAGCGCCTAATTTGATACCACTCAAATATTTAATTCTAAGGAGTGAATTACTCTCTCAAATAAGAGATTCAATTGTAGTACTTAGGGATCGAATCCACAGAGAGCAGGGGCACACAATAGATTATAGAAATCAAATTTAAGCTAGGTAAACAGTTTATAAAACAGTAAATAAAAGCAATGTGAACAAGGTAGTTGTTCAATTGGCTGATTTTGTAAGCAATAAGAAGAAATAGCTAGACCTAGGGATTTATCAATCAAGATATTCCAAACTACAATTCAAGATGCTAATAGCTTATAGATTCATTCTATAACTCGATTTTAATAAGTAATCCATCTATCAATGCAATCACAAATCAGATGTCTAAGTCCTTGTTCCGGCTTTCGCATGCAAACAAGAAATGAGTATCGATCAATGCTATGGCCTGAGCGTCGATCGATATTACCTCAGACAAGCATTAACGATCTAATCGATATTGTTCAACTAGATTCCTATACCAATTCTCATATGCGCCTAAGTGTCTAATCCAGCAGGATTCGGGTTCCGTTAATTGACTGCACTTTAGGGCTTCTCAGTTGTCCTATGATTCTAGGTTCAAGCAATCAGTCACACTTTCATGATATCCTAATTACTCCAGATCCTAGTATTACAAATCACCCTGGTGTAGAGATCTATTGATATTCTAACAATCCTAATTGATATTCAGTTTGACATTAAGCTCATGAAATCCCTAAATCTAACAAGATGAACTACCCAGACATGAAAGAAGAAACACAAATCAGTCTGAATAATAATAGAATAAGATATTAAAGATATTCCAATAGATTTCCAATCAATATATGAAGGATATTTTATCTTCTCTCCAACTCTCTAACAAGAACTATGAAGTAAAGAAAAGTGTATAGAAAGCGTAGCCGTCAACAATGGCTTAGAATAATATAAATAAGGTTTCTGGTCGTCATGGGTATTTTGGTAACTTTGTGGTATCTTCTGGGCTTCAAACGGTAATGAAATATACTCGGCCCGTATTCTGGCATTCATATCGATCAATGTGAAGTGTCTCTCATCGATCGACATAGATTTATCTTCTCGACAGCTTCTTCTCGCGTGGCAGATTGACCACTCTTCAGTAAAACGCTCATAACTTCTGATCTAACCGTTGGATTTACCCCAAACCGGTGGCATTGGAAAGCTAACTCAAATATATATTTTTTTTTCAAAATATCAGCTCAATCTCACCATGGGAAGGTCTCCATCCACATCTAAACAACTGACGCGTCTGCGCAGTTCTGCACATAAAGGCTCCAAAAGACGCCAAAATCACCATATTTCTCCAGAATCTACCTGAACCTGTAAATACTCTAAATAGACTCTATATTGTAGTAAATATATATGAAAACACCTATAGACCATGGTCAATCAGCAATCGATACAGAGTCTACACCAGACTGAGAGAAGTTGTTACATGAGAAAGCTGGCAATGCTTGATTAAGTGCAAGAGGAACTAAAGGAACTTTCAGTATATGCTTTTGATAATATTGGGATGCACAGTTTCAACTTTGAAAACCTTCAAGAGAAGCTACAAAACATCTCAGATGCAGTAGTCAAGATGAATAAGAGATGGACCAGAAGTGATGAAGCCACAAGAAGATTCATGGCTACTTGGTTCAGTATAAGGAGGGATGATGTGGATGCTTTTTTTCCAACAAGTTGCTGCCTTTCCACACACTAGCTCAAATACCTCCAAAGTCAAGCTAAATGACTTTAACAAAGCGCTAAGTGGGAGGCAACCCACTATTAGGTATTTTTATTTTGTTTTCTATTCTATTAGTATTTTTTTCGTCATTGTTTTTTCAAATTTATATATAAAAAAAGAAGATCCAAGGAGAAAGATTACCATCTTATCGACCGATGCATCCTTTCACACATCGATTGATATTCATTGGTTTATTATGGCTTATTAAAATTGTATTTAAAAACTATTTTTATTGATCTTAAGAACAGGATGATGAACTTATTGATTTTTACTAGTTATCTAACCACTCTTTAGCACCATTTTAGATTTTATGATTACAAATAGTACTAAAGATGCTAAAGTGGATCAACCTGTCAACTATCCACACTTGCTAATATTGTTTGAAGAAACCAAAGCTGACCTCCAATACTAAAACTGGCACAATTTCTTGTCTTGCGGTTTGGTATACATGGGATCAGATTCTTCAAACAAGTTTGGAAAGTAAAGCCTTGTGCAGATTTATCACTTTTTCTCTCTCTATTTTCGACCTTAGATACTTAAATAGAGATATCTAGTTAGTTCTTTTCTAAATATAATATATATATATATATATATATATTTTTATTTATTTATTTAAATAGAGATATTTTAGTAACAGGATTTGGTGGCTACAACCATTAAGGCTTGATTCATAATAATTCCAACAAAATGGATTCGAATGGAACTTTGTGGCTACAACAATTAAGGCTCACTTCATATGAATTCATAGATATAGGTCAAAAATAATTAATCAGGACTTAGTGGCAACCACCATTAAGGCTTGTTTCATGGAAAGCTGTTCAACCTTGGTCAATGATCATGCAATAGAAGAAGATTTTGACTCAAGAGAGAAATTAGAAGAGAGAAAAGATAGAAACTAACTTTTACCTGAAAATCCAGATACTTATTTGGAAATCCTTGCATCATGTGATCGATACTCCCAAGGTAAATCATGCACTTTTATTTATGTTAAGAAATGAGGTTGGTTGAGGGAATTGTCAAATAGTATTTGCTAAGTTGCTGCCTAAATGAGTTTGGTTGCTAAGCTAGGATATGGTATGATGTACTTCTGTGATTATGACTTTTTAGATGTGGATTGAAATATTGTAGAGGTGATTATTTCAAAGTTATAAATATGTGAGTCCCTGCTGTTTTCAAACCTCTTTCAGAGAGAATGCATGTTTGTTTTGCTTGAGTACAAGCAAAAGGGTAAGTCTGGAGGAGTAGATATACCATGAATTTGACCCACTTTTAGTCATGGTATATGAGTGTTTTAAAACCTATATACTATATTATAGAGTCTTTTAAGCATAACTATAGGTTCCGGAGTATTTTGGAAGAAAGTGATATTTTCGGAGCATTTTGGAGAGAAATAGAGAAATGACTTGATTTGAATATCGACCAACACATGAGGTCGACACAGAGTGATTAACATAAATTGATAAATACTCTGTCACATTGATCGACACTTAAGGCATGAAGGCCAATTCGTGACCCATCTGACTTGAAGCCCAAGACTTCACCAAATTACAAGATTACCCCTGACAAGTTTTAACCTAAATATTTATACTTTGCCAAAGTGTTTTAGGCAAGGAGAGATTTATTGTATTCCTATTTTTCACAGCAAATTTTTTTTTAGGATTTTTAGTGTTGGAGAGAAGATCCAGAGAGATTTGTGATTGGAACTCTATTATTATCTATCGATATTTTTTTTTGTCATCAACTAAAACAGACTTAAAATGACTATGTAAACCACACCGGTAGCTCCGTATCCATGTGAACGACAAAAGACGGTTGTTTCCTTGCACCTCGTGCTAGACTGTACGCTTTCATATTCCGTGTTTGTGGTACGTGAATGATCTCCAAGCTGAGAAAAAACTCATGTAGGGCTTTAATGTATTCTAAATAATTCGCAAAGGCAGGCCATTCTTCTGGTGTCGAAACCATCGTCACCAATTGAGAACAATCCATTGCAAACGTAACCCGTAACTGTCGCAAATTCCGCATACATTCCATTGCCCATATCAATGCCTCGACCTGTGAATGAAGGGGTGAGAGACTAGCTCTTACATTTCTTGCCCCCATCAAACTATAAAACCTGCTAAAGTACTATACCACCCTTGGCATGAGAAAGAGTCATTATCCTTCCCTGATCCATATATAAAGCACCACCGTCCTGGGATTGTTGGAGGTGTAACTGCATCCACTTGTTGTACCGATCTCGTCGTGTTCAATCCTTGTGCCTCCAGCCAGAGTATCGACTCTGTCTCTGCTAGTTTGAGAGTAACCATGGGATCAATATATAAATTACTAAAAACCTTGTTATTCCTCCCTTTCCAGAGGTACCATAGAATCCAAGCAAACTGATGATCCTCCAATTTGGGTTGCACTCTCCATAACAAATGATCAAAAATTTTGAATAGAGACGGAGAGGGGAAATTAGTTGGATTTAAAGGTATCCATGAAAGAGTCCAAACCTGGCGCACCGGAGGACATTCGAAGAACACATAATTTATGGATTCCTCTGCAGCTCCACATATATCACAGCATATGTCTCCATGTATTCCTCGGACCTGCAATATTTTCTTTGCCCCTATACAACCGGACACCAATTGCCATAAGAAATACCGGATCTTTGGAGGACAACTGACTTTCCAGCAGTATGATTTGAGAATATCAACTGTGGGTCCAAAGACTACTGGTGTCTACTCCATATCTGGATACACTCTTTCTACTTGATAACCTGATTTAACCATGTATCGTCCATTACGTGTAAAGTGCCATCCATCCTTGTCCACTATATGAATTCTGCTCAAACGTATACTTTGTGTAATTTTGAACATCCGAAGGATCCACTAAAGCCTGAAGTGCCTGATGTTCCAAGTTCGTGAAGCTGAATCAATGAGAGAATCAACTGTAAGGTCAGGATAACTAGTATGTTGGTTTTTATTTGCTGGTCTCGGGTGAGTGGTTGGGATCCAGGGATCATTCCATACAGAGATGGAGGATCATGTTCCCACCCTTTTAATTAGTCCTTTGCTAACCAGAGATCTAGCAGAAATCATACTCCTCCAGCCAGATGAGGGGGAGTATGATCAGATCGGATCCAGGGGTGAAGCGTTCCTGAAGTACCGTCCTTTAAAGACTAGCGCAAATAAGGTATCAGGCTTTTCAATCAATCGCCATAGTTGCTTAGCAAGCATTGTCGTATTAAATTCTGTAATATTTTTATCCTTCATCCTTATCTAAACATAATTTATCCCAAGATTTCCAATGCATTCCCTTCGTACTCCCACTTGGACTCCAGCAGAACCGTGCTACCGCACTCGTTAGTTTCTTTGCAGTTGCCTTTGGTAACCTATAAACTGACATCACATGATTCCGTAAAGCTGTGATTACTGATTTAATGATTACCTCTTTCCCTCCTTTGGTAAAGTATTTAAACGTCCATCCATTAACCCTACTATTCAGTCGATCTTGAACAAAGCCAAATACTTGTATCTTAGATCCCCCAATATTTTCTGGCAGCCCCAAATAAGATCCCATTCCACCCAAATTCTGAATTCCCAATATATCCCTTAACTTTTGTCGACTATGTTCCTCAATCTTATGCCCGAATTGGATCTACGACTTTTGAAAATTTATTTGTTGCCCTGAGACAGTCTCATACTCCTTTAAAATCCTCAGAATGGTTTGGCATTCCTCGCTCTGAGCCTTATAAAAGAAAAGAATAACATCCGCAAAGAGTAAGTGAGATATCGATGGACAAGCTCTGGCCACCTTCATTCCCGTGAGTTGTTTCCCTCGCTCAGCCTTCTTAATATTAGCAATCAATGCCTCAGTGAACATCCCACTATATATTAAATGAGTATTCACTTTAGTGATTTTTGCTTATGTGTCACTCATAGGTGAATTTTAGAATTAAGCCTCTTAATTTGATTGGTTGTTGGTATTTCAATTTTCATTTATTCAAATCAAGTTTTTAAAAGGAAACTAATCATAGAGTTACCTAATATAATATTTGTTACCAAATAAACAATCAAACATCTTAAATTTAAATGAATAAATATAATTTTTTTGTTAAAATAATTGACTATAATAGATTACGTTATATAAATTTTTAATATAAATATAAATAAATATATTTATATTTATAAACGTACATAAAAAAATTATATAAACAGTTTTAAGAATATTATATTTATAGTGTATACAATAAATCATAAATTAGAGAAAACAAATAATATTTCTACTCACTATATACATATATTATAAAAATGTGTCAAATGAATGCAAACAATCAAATATATATGTAAAAGAACTTCAATCACTGTAATTAACAATGTGATATTATAGTTCAGTTATTATTTTTATAAATGATTAGAGTATTTTTTATATTTAAAATATCATATTCTTATCCTACTATATATTAAATGAGAACTCACTTAGTGGCTCCATAACCGAATAGCAAATAGATTGTCCAAGACGGCTCGAGCTTTCTATAAAATTTTGCTAATTCTACTAAATATTTGCATGGTACTTTATTTTATTTTTCAACTGATCCACAAAAACTTTTGAATGTTCAAACATGTGACAAGAATTCATACTTCAATTGGATCAAATCAGATCAAAAATATGAAGACTGATCTAGACAACAGTCATGCATGGTCGTAATGTTATTGATATGATACTTAAAAAGTTGATTTAGTAATTTAATATTTTGTTTTAAATTAAAAGTTATTTTTCATTTTTATCAGATTATACAATACAAATTTTACTTTTTCGTCTATAAATATGTGTGCTAATATTTAGTTATTTAATAATATAATGATATTATTAGTATTTTCTTATTTTTTTTCTGAAAGTTGTTATAATTATTAACTTAATATGTTTATTAATTACTCAAAATATTTAAATAAAAATAAAATAAAAATAATTTATTTTAAAACTGAAATATCTTTCTGTTTTATTAAAGTTGGTATTTAATCTTATTAAGTAAAATTCACAAAATGTTATAAAAGATAAATATATTTTATGGTTTTTTGGTGTAAATTGAAAGAACCGAAAACCGACGGTATATATACCAAACCCAAACAAAGTCTATATGGTTTTAATATGATAGTTTGTTTTATAAACTAAAATATTGAAAAATCGAAAAACCAAACCGAAATCGAACCAAAATCCGGATTGAACACCCTTATACTACATCATCATTTTCTGGATCTTTTGTTCTTTAGGAGTAGTTAATCACTGGAGATATCATTAATATTACTGAGTATATTAACTAAATTTTTCATTGTCTTATCCAGGCACCATGAAAACATTCTCTTTGCTAACTTTGCTAACTTTCCGATGAAGATTTTTGACATATTGTCATTTAGGAACAGGTTGGGATTTTCATTACCATTATGACTTTCAATGTATCAGTGATAAATATAGATTGAACTGTTAATACTACAACAAAAAGTAATGCCTACAAACAATTTTGATGTTGATATCCAGTCTTTTTTTGTAAACTACATGTGATCAAAGCATGCCAACGCTAATTTTGCCGATTTTATTCCTGCACAAGGTGCGGGTGAGTCACCTAGTTATAAATAAAAAAGGCGATAACGGCTCCCCTTGGCGTAAACCCCTATGTGGAACTATAAGTCCTCAGGGATGACAATTCAATAAAACCTGATACTGAACCGAGGATATACACTCCATCATTAACGTAATCAAGTGAGAATCAAATCCCATCCTGCGCATGAGGGCCTGAATAAAATCCCATTCTACCCTATCATACGCTTTGCTCATGTATGTTTTAGTTGCGATATACTTACCCTGACATGATTTATTGGTGCGCAAACCATGGAACATCACTGAGCTATAAGTATATTATCCGATATCAGTCTACCTGTCACAAACGCTGATTGAGTATCCAAAATAAGTTTAGAAAGACATAGCTTCAATCTCTGGCATAAGACTTTTGAAATAATCTTGTACCCAACATTACATACACTAATTGGCCTTAATTCCTTCATCCGTGTGGGCCTTTCTGTCTTTGGGATCATACAAATATTGGTAATATTTAACCTTGTGTCCATTTCCGCTGAAATCAAAAACTTTTCACCATTTCCACCAAGTCATTTTTTATAATGTGCCAAGAGTGCTGGAAAAAAAAGAGCCATCATTCCGTCTGGATCTGGAGCCTTCTCAGGTTGCATCATAAACAAAGCCTGCCGTACATCCTCCTTATTCGCTACCCAAAGCAGCTTGTGGTTCGTCTGAGGCATAATGGTCAGTGTGATCTCCTCCAAGAAATCCTCAAACTCTGATATGTGGTAGTAAATAGGTCCTCAAAATAGTCTACTGCCACTTTTTCCACACCATTGTCCTCTGTAATCCAGTTCCCTTCTTTATCATAGAGCCCCACAGTTCTATTACGAACACGCCGCTGTTTAGTTAAGGCATGGTAGAAATTTGTATTAAGATCCCCGGCCGTATACCACATATTTCGGCTTTTGTGATGCCAATAATCCTCCTCATCCTTATATGCATCATGTAATTTCCTGGAGATCTCTAAAATATCCTCCTGAGACCTATTGTTATCTGTCTGTACCTCCTCAAGAGCTTTTCCTTTCCATATGGTGGATTATTTTTACTCCATTTAGCAATTTCATGACGACAATTGCTGATTTTTGTAACCAAATCCTCCGTAATCCTTCCCTCATGTTTTGACCATCCCAGAACGATTGGCTCGATAAAGCCCTCTTGTCCAATCCATCTCTTATCAAAACGAAAGTTCCCTCTCCTCTTTGGAACTTTGTCTTCTAAATAGGCCACCACTGGACGGTGATCTGATCCCACCATACCTAGATATTCAGTGTATGAACCTGGAAAGAGTGTTTGCCAATCTTCATTTGCTAAAACTCTATCCAACCTACACCTAATCATCACCGCCCCCTTCCCTTTTCCCCGTCTTCCTTGCCAAGACATTTTGTCTCCCCGTGCTGGGAATACCAATAGTCTACTATTCCTTATCATATTATCAAAAGGGGCGAAAGAGTCCGCATTGCGTAAAGTGCCGCCCTCTTTTTCATGGTTTCCAGTGGTTTCATTCAGATCGCCAATAATGAACCAGGGGTCGGATCTCGATAGCCCATATCTGGTTAGTCATTCCCAAACTTGTTCTCGGAATTTCGGAACGGGATCCCCCTACACGAAAGTTAAGAAAACATTTTTTCCCATAGCCACTGCTTCCACATCGATCATTCTATTACTAGAATATAAACTTTAACATGAAACTCGTTGTTGTAGAAAACAGCTAAACCGCCACTCCTCCCAACTGGATTGACAGTGACCAGATTATCAAAACCAAAATGCGTTTGAAAATTTTGGACAAATTAAAAGTCTTGTTTCGTTTAAGATAGAAATAAAAATTCTGGTCTATGCTTGTGCCATATCTTCCTAAGATAACTTATCGTCCACTTACTCCCCATCCCACGATAATTCCAACTGAGTATTTTCATATATATGTAATTTGTAAAAGAGACTCCATGGAGCCCGTAACATGGGAGGTAAGGATCTCCGGGGTTCCCAAAACCATAAGTACAGTAGCCTTAACATACCTAAACATCATCATGGCGACTATCATCCCCTAACGGCATTTTACATTTTCATCGATCCAAAAAACTAATAAAAGAATTTGCCGAGCATTATTGATTTTATCCAAATGCCTTGTAAATAGCAATAGGTTCCCATTAGTTTCCCATACTTCTGTACATTTGTAAAATTTATCACTCCATGATGAAGCCAATATCCAACCAGTATGTCTGATAAAGAAAAAGATGACAACAAGAGTCAAAACCTCAGACACTTCCCATGGTGCCCAAACAACCATAATAAGACGCTCTTGTTTCAAATAATCGCTTCGACACTGTCCTTGATTTGAGGAGGTCAAGTGAAGTGTTTTCTGGCCAAACAAAACCAATATACTCCATGTGATCCAAAAGAATAAATAAGGTCCATAATTCCGTACATTTCCCAGCATCCAAGTAACAATCCAATAAGAATATTGCAGGCCAAACAACACAAGTTTATTAAGATGTGAACCAAACAACACAAGTTTATTACCAAACCATGATACATAATCATGAATATAGAGCCTAACAAAGCTCCAAAGTAATTCAGAAGCAAAAAACATAACTATGCTCATAGAGCTTATTAATAAAACTAAGAAAATAACACCAAAATCCCAGAAATTATGATGTGTCAGTCTTCTATAGGATGCATCAACCATAAAACTAATTTCGATTTTTGAAAGAGGGAGGTTTAGGGTTTGAGGGACTCTTGTCCTCTTTCTTTCTTATGGTGTCTCCCTGTTTTTTACCTACTTTTCCTGATGCCTTCTTGCATGGGGGTAACACAGCTTGGGCCAGCATCTTCTTAGACGTCCCTGCTGCCAGAACTGAATGCGTGAAGAGTGCCTTACGTGTACTTCTCTTTTTCTCTCCATTACCATCTACTAGTTCCTGATCCCCTGTTTCCAGTGGTTGAGGTACGTCCTCCACAAGCTCATCCCCTGTGTCCTGATCCCCTGTTTCCATCTCACCATCTGTAAGATTTTAAAGTCCTCCTCGCCACAAAAGAAACCTTCAACCCCATCAGTAGTAATCCCCGTTTCATCAGTATCCATAACCTCATCTTCTACATTCTTCTTCGGGATATCTACTGGTTCCGTAGCTAGCCCATTGGTCAGTCTTACAGCAGCTAAATCATTACTCAGACTATTTTCCAATTCTTTGGGTTTGACAATTACCTCTGCAGGGGACTGACCGGTAACATTTTCATGTTGCTTTGCCGAGTCAATGCTAGGTGCTGACTCAATTTTCTCCTGCCGAACTCCTCTCTTCTCTCATGCACTTTCCTGAACCTCTCCTTCCTCCTTTGGCTCCTCTCGGTCCGCCACATGATTCCAAACACGCTGAGAATCACGGTGCGACTGGTTCCTACGTTCGTGAGAGTGATTCCTTAGTTTCTCCCACCGAGAATTCCTTTGTCTTGAGCTCCCCTCCTCATATCTATTACTGCCACGATTGGCATAAGATCTTTTGTGTCCCCTCTCGGGAACCTTGACCCATTTTTCATCCTCTTCATACATCTTGCCCTTTCCTTTTCCATAGTATCCTCTGGTGTCTTTTGCATTATCTTGATGACTCACTGGACCGTTTAGTACCACTCCCTTGTAACTACGACCCCGGTCATCTATCGATATTTGATGCAGTTTATTTACCTTGTTTGTGTTATGAATTGCTTACCCCAACCTTTAGAATTTCTTGTTGAGATATTTATTAATAGAATGTTCTTAATGCTTATGTTCTATACTTACTAACTAGAAACCTGATCTAAGGAATTTAGATTGTTTGAGTAACCTTTAGAAAATACTAAATATACTGAATTTATTCTATTAAGCTAGGATTTGCTAAAGTATAGCGACAACTTAATCTAGAGGTTCTAGTGGGTATTATTAACTTGGCATAAAGCTCAACTAGGAGTGTGTCGATTGATTCTCCCATCGGAAATTGATCTTCGTAGTGAAAAGTGAATCGATCAATATTCATATAGAATAATCGGTCAACACTGCTATTGATCGAACATCCTTGTTTGGGTCAATAGATCTAGTTAATAGACTTATTCGGTAAAGCGGATGCTGATGAATTTGTTATTTAGTGGTTGAGCTCTTTAATATCATGCATACAACTGCTTAGCGCCTATAGGATTACAATTCCTAATAAGTGAATAAAACCCCTAAGTCTAACACCTTTCTAGTTAAGTTTCAACCCTCAATCAATTTAGTGGAGCAACTCCCTTGCTCAATTAGGATCATTACTGCTATTGATTTTAATTCCATTACTCATGTGTAATTTAATTTCATAAAACAAACTAGTATTATTCACTTGGTTAAATTTAATTGCTTCCCTAGCTCCTTGTGGATTTGATCCCTAAGTACTATGAGAGAGGTTGCCAAACTTATGAGGAACCGTTGTAATAGGTTCCCATGCGAGTTTGTGGAGCTTAAGGGTAGTTATAAGGCTCTCGGGGATTATCGCGAGTGTTGAGGTACCATGGGCAGACTGCATTTTACGCTTGTCCATGACTATTCATTCGATATCGAGTAAGCAAGGCATACTAGGCATATGAACAATGCCAACAGGGACTTTGTGATTCCTCATATCAAGGAGACGATTTGGGAGCAATGGGATCTGATTCATGTGTCGCCCGACAAGGTGGAAGCCGAGATGAGAGATCCCAATTAAATGGATGAAGTGAACCAGCCGACGGCTCCCCTGGATGTCAACGACTACTCGATCATGAGGTTGATGTATGGGTCCTTCAGTCTCAATGATTGATCTCAAGGGTTTATGTGACTTATTGGGAAAGCGTTCCCTTGCTTTGTAATATATTTATTGTTCTTATTCATCTCCGGGCAAGTGTGGCTGTGTTTTATGTAGTCGAAATTGGCCATGTGTGGATTTTAATCTCTGCCGCTTTGTGGCTCTTGTATGAATAAATTAGTCTTTTCTTGAAAAGGAGTTTAAGTACATTTGGGTTTTTTTAAGTGTAGAGGGAAGAATACGAGTTGTCATCTCGCTCCTAACTCTTTTTGCAGATCGTCCTATTCGTTGCTCGTTCGAGATGTACGAGAAGTTTTCAAAGTTTCAGAGCGTTTAGATATGGACGAAGAGACATGTTTACAGAATCTCGTATCTTTTTGATATCATGCCTTGAGACATTAGAGACCAGTGTAATGGGTTTAGGGTAATACCTAGGTTACTTTCGGTGTGAGCCTTTGCGATTTCTAATCGGCTTTCATTTTGCCTACGGCGATTTTAACCTACATCCATTCTGATTTAGAGTCCCCAATAAGTTATCGGCTTATATGACTTGTTTGGTCGGAGTCGAGCATCTCTCCGGAGACAACTTTAAATTGGTCTAGAAGTGATGGCCAAAATTTTGGATTTCTTTTATAATGCGCTATTTATCCTAGTCGGATGTACGAGAATCTATCCCTTAGGACCGATCTAAATGTGTTTGTTTAGGACAGTTAAGGTTCTTGATGGGAACAATCAATGAGTGTTCATAATTTATAGTCGCGGATGGATTCAGAGCATGTTCTTAAAGATCTAGGCGATGTCTCGCTTACTTTTTTGAAAAATTACTTTGTGTTAGTTATGTTTAGAGGAACCAAGACCAGGGTCTTGTGTTCTGGTCGAGAGTCGGAATCAACGATGCGACCAAGATATGTTTGTGAATTGGTCTTAGTAGTTTCGGAAAGTCTACTGATTTCAAAGGTGTCTTAGTCAATTCGATGAAGTTTTTTTAACTTGTTGGAAAATTGCATTATGGAGTTGATCTGTTTTGAGGCTGGGTGATTTTCATGAGGTTTCGTTTCCGGTGTTGCATTATAATTATCTGCTCATATCAGGATATTTTTCGAAAGTATCATAAGACTTTTTTTTTGAGATAAGATAAATTTTGTGAGACTTTCTTGACGTCTTTATTGCCGAAAAAGTTTCAAAATAAATGCGTACAAGGAAAATAATTTAGAATGCAGGAATATACGAGTATTCCTGCTTTTGTTTTTTTTTTTTTGAGAGGGGATAGCTGAACTCGTTTTTTGATGAGCTGCCTACGTACACCTTTCGAGGATCAACCCATCTTGTAGTTCTACTGTTTGTGCGAGTGTGTTTACTCGGCTTTTGTGTTTTGATCAATCTCGTTAGTTGAAGGATTGACATATTCTGCCGGGTTTGTCTCCTCCGGTTGGGTCGAAGCATTGGCCTCTGAAACTTGTTGTTCCTCGGCCGTTTCTTGAGTTGACGATTCTGGATCGTCTTCTTCTGAAATTTTTAATTGGTTCCTGAGTTAGATTTTCCATTTAGGCTTCACCATTGCGGTGGTCGTGATTTGCCTTAGCTTATGTTCGGCCAAGAAGCAAGGTCTTGACTGTTTCTTACATCCCCAGACCCCGGCTATTTCGTTGTTAGTCGGGAAATTGATATCTAGCTGACGGGACTGCCTTCATGGCGTTTAGCCAAGGCGTGCCTATAATGACACTGTAAAAGGCCGGGTGGTCGATGACCGTGAAGTGAACGATCTTGGTGACTTCTTTTGCCGCAATGGTACGACTTTCCTTGATGTTCATCCTCCTAAGTATATCGCGGAAGATGACGTTGACCAAGCCGCCGGTATTGATTAGGACTTAGGCGATCTGAAGATCCTCTTATCATGAGATCGATGATGAATGGGTCACAGTGGGGCTGGTTCCTTTTGGGATCGCTCCTTTTGGGATGTCAAAAGTGATCTCTCCTTTTGGGATGTCCCGGGGTGCAGATCAGTTTGACGAATTTTCGCTCGTCTTGGCCTTGCGGTGATAGTCTTTTATGGCTGAGACAGTGTTGCTGCAGTATTACAATCCTCCGATGATCATGTTAACTCTGCGACAATTATTTTCATTACCCTTGTCGTCCTACCTTCCTTCGTGCTTTTCTCCCGATAGGTTCCTCTGGGAAGAGTTCTCTGTTTGAGGAGTCTTATCGCTTTTTGGGGGATGGTCTTAATCGCGGACAAGGTCTTTCATGCTAGAAACTTTGGAAAGTTCTCCCGCAAGTAGATTCGCGGCCAATCTGGCAACAAGAATTTGCAGTTACTGGTCGAGTGGCCGCGGGCTTTGTGAAAGTCACAGAAGACGATCTCGTCGTAATTTGGATTTTGGATCCATGTGTTATGCACTTCTTGGGTCTCTTCTTCCTCGTGATAGATGTTCTTGTCGTTGCGAGGGTTTTTTCGTTTTCGACTTCTTGTGTGATCCTAGATCCTTCAAAGACCTCTTCGTCAGCTTATGCTTTGCGACAAGATCTTCATCTCCTCTTCAAAGTCTGTGGCTTTGTGGAGCGCGTCCTGGATTATACGCGGCTTTTCCAAAGTTATTCAGTTCCTGAACTTCGATTTATACCATAGCGCCTTTTGGAGCGCGTCTATTTACCAGTTCCTGAACTTTGATTACTCTAGCCATAACGGTCTTGAACCATTTTATGAAGTTGTGGAGAGACTCGTCCTCTCTTTGGGATAGGCTCCAAGTCGACATCGGAGGTTTCTCGGTCAATGAACATAGAGTACTTCCAGAGAAACTCCGAGACAAGTTGGCGGAAACTTCCCAAAGAATTTCACCTTAGGCGAGAGAACCACTCGAGTGCTGATACTCGGAGGTTTTCGACGAAGAGGCGGCATTCTCCGGCGTCTCTTTCGCTTTTCTGAACTTGGCTCTTCCCATCACTATCTGTAAAGCCTGCAAGTGTGCCTTGGGATTGGTTGTATCGTCGTAAGGAGTCACCTTGATCTTTCTAGGATCCAAAACTCGAGTCTCGGTGATGCGAGTTGTGAAGGTCATTTTCCTAGCCTCCACGAGTAGTTGGTCGATCTCTGGTGTGGTGCTAGTAGCGTGATGGATTTGAGATTTCAGCGCTCTAACTTCTGCTACCGTTTTGATCGCGGAGTTCGCAATCTCAGAATCTTTGCTATCAGATTTTGACCTTGTCGGCGTTTACCGTGAGTGCTCCGAGTTTTCTCCTCGGCCAGTTCTTCATGTTCGGTCCAGAAGATGACCTCCTCTTCTTCGGTCATAGGATTGTCAAGATGGGATTCATCCCGAGCCAAATGGCTCGCTGTACGACGTGGATGCACGTCCACGTCTTCGTCCGTAAGCTCCGACTGACTACTAGAATCCACATCGACGCGCTCGATTTCTCTTTCTTCTTTCTCTTCCTCGATATGCAAAAGATCCGCGTTTTCCGTGGTTGTGCAGTACTAATTTCGTCGGGATTTTGTCCAGACAATTTTCCATGTGTATTGCTGGACCGGTCTGAGGGAGTTGCGAAATGGAGTCTTCTTCCGCGAACTCGGGTTGTTCCACGCGCAAGAACGGCCCTGGTTCTTGCTGATAGGGTTTCATGCATAGCGATAGAACTCATGACCTTGTCTTGTTCTGCTGACTTCTTTTCGAAAGTCGAGAACATCTTCTTAACCTCCTTGAACGCTGCGGAGTTTGTGTTAGCGTTAACCGCGGTAACGTTCGTTGCTGGAATCTTTTCAATGTTGTCGTCAGCGGTGTTGTCATCAGCGGTGTTTCCGTCAAGAGTTTTTCTGGTTATTGATATTGTCAGTTTACATGTTTGATCGAGCGTTGGGGCTGAGAGTTAGATTGATCCGTACCCCCCCCCCATCTTTCTAGCACCAAACTGTGGGAACCGAAATTTGCACTGTCGATTTCCGATAAAAATAGGAAAGTTAAATAAACCTAACTTTTCTAAAGGTCCCGGATATCTGCTAAACCACACGCGAATCGATCAAACAATGAGAACAAATGAAATAACAAGTCTGTAGAAAACCAAAAGAGAGCAAAGAAGATCTTATTCCGAATTGATTGAACGAGCAGTACAACAGTTAAAGCCTCGGCGGTTAGAGCCGTCGGTGAGTTCCTTGCTCTAACATTGTGAGACTTGATCAAACTAGTTGAGTCGCAGCTCGAAAATAGAAAAACAGAAATATGCCTAAACTGCCCTAAGTGCTATGCTCTGCTCTGAGTAGAAAGTTGTTTGTCGTTTTGCATCTTCAACCTCGACATCCTTATATACTCCTTCTAGAAGCGGTTTTCTCTTTCGCTTGTTGACCTTGGTCGAGTTTATCGCTTCGCGGGAATATTCCATTTCTCTTCGATCTTCGTAGTTTTCTTTAGAAAAATCACATTTATCTTCCGAACATAGCATTTATCTTCTCCTGCAAAATAAAAGATAGACCGTCATAACGATTGGGCTTGATTTCGTATAAAACCACAAGTGGGTTTTTAGCCACGTTTTAGACCTTCTCGGGGCACTTTTCGACTTAAGTGTTTTTACGATTTATCGAAAGAGCGCTTCCGAAACGACATCAATTCCGAAGAGAGATTGTGTTTATCGTATACTGGAGCAGCTTAAGGTGTCTAGTTAATCGTTGCCGTTTTATACGATCAATTCAAACTTCATACAAGAAAACAAGTTCTTACGGTTCGTAAAGTTCCAACGGTAACTCTGATCGAGATGAAACCAGAGCGAGTTTGATCCAATCTCAAAGGAGGATGCTACGAGTGAGGGATGAAGACGGATTGGTTGATCCAACTTGACGAGTGGGTGAGTTGGACTGCTCGTTCGTTCCAACTCACCCGCTCAGCAAGTTGGACTACTCGTTCGGTCTAACTTGCCGAGCGGGAAAGTTGGACTACCTGTTATGTCTAACTCGCCACCGGGGCGAGTTTGACGTGCATCAAGCTCGCTACGATTCCAAGCCGGGTTGATCGAACCTTATGCTCATTTTGTTGTTTTGATGCTTTGGATCCGTTTGTCCGAGGTTTCGAGTAACCTTTCTCGAGGACTTATCGTATGAATCCTTTTCAGAATTCAAACGAAACTCAATTTCGGTTTTCCCTCTACAAATATTTTTTTAAAATAAAATGTTTCTCTTTTTAAAGAGAATCATTTTTCGGGAAGTTTCAGTTATTGGTTTAGTTATTGTTTTCGTCGTAGCCGATTTTGACCTCAACATAATTGTTCTTTTTCATTTTTTTTGTGGTAGCAGTTTCTATTAATATGTCATGATTTTCTGCAGTACTAACACATTTGATTGGTCATGTGTCAGCTCCTTCATACCCTCATAAGCAAGACTTCTGGTGGGTTGTTCTGTTTTGCTATAACTAAAAATCTTATCAAGCTTCTTTTCCCCATATGTATCTTTATTTTCTTGTATTGATGATTGAGCTCGGACTAGAGTTCATGTGACATACTCCTCTCAGATTGCACTCTTCTCATCAATACGCCAGCCAATGTAGCGAGCATCAATTTCTATGTCATTAATCCAACACTTTCTGCGCTTATCTTCTTTTCACCTTGCAATTCATTCTGACTATGATAAGAGTTGCTTCAAGACGAATCTTTTCTTTCTTTAGAATCATATTCTCTTTCCTGAATTGAACCAATGTTGACACACTTCTCTGCAGTCTTTTGTTATATCCTCACTTAACTTAACTCCATATTGCTCTCTCCTGATTCATCCTCTGATTCATTGTTTGATTCATCTTCCTCTCCTTTAACAAAGTCAGTGATATCAATGAAACAAAGTTTTTCACTTCGTGTTCTGCTCTTCTTCTGGCTCTTTCTCATTAATCCCAATAAGATATTTTCACTGCTTCTCCTTCGATCATTGACACATTCAAGTTGAGTATATCCTATTCCTTTGTATCAGAAACACTTGATCTCCCTTCTTTCTAAGTTAAATATTCAGTTTTGTAATGACCAAAGCAAGTGCACTGATTGCACTGGAAATCTGTTTTCTTGTCAGATTTCGGTGAACGTCTTGATGTAGCAACTTTTTTCATATCCTTGGCTATGATCTATTGTTTGTAGTACTCAGTGAATCTCCTGACAAGCATGCTGGAAAAATATTTATCTTCTCCATTAGATCTTAGGGCTTCACGAGATACTAATGCTACACCTTTTTCTTTTCAAACACCTTCTTCATGCTTGGTGTTTTGACTCCCGGCTCATATTTGATTTTTACTTAGTCCATTTTACTTCAGCGCCATAGTATAGACTCCTTGAATAGTTAACCTCATCCTTGATTTCCAATGCTCATAGAATACATCTAGAATAACTCTCAGGAACTACGTCATGAATTATAACACTGAGTACGCTAGAGAATATTGCTACAAAGATATTTGTGTTTAGCCGAAATCGTTCAGAAAGGTCTCACACGTCCTAAGATCGAATACAATATCCTAGAATCTTTCCCCTTTGTTGTTTGTGTTTTCACTCACCAAACAGGTTGTGAAACCCCCCTTATGCTAAAAATACAATTTTGAGTGGTCACCCTAATACACAGCCTAAGACTCTCCTACTTATACCCAGCAAGTAATCGGTTAACCCTAGCCCACAAGAGAGGGTATTTTCCAATTCTCTCTTCAGTGACTATTTTCTAAATTGTCTACAATGTCTTTAGAAAGTCTTCTAGCAACGAGTATCTATTCTCTACGGTGATATTCCTTCAATGAGTAGTCCTTCTAGGTTGATATTTCCTAAATCCTCTCATATGAAATTAGGAATATTCCTTTAGAAAATATCCATCATTCAAGGTGAATGTTTCTTAACCTCCAACATACGTCAAGCTCAGCTTCAGGTCCGGTCTCTAAGTCAGCTACTTACCTTCAGCTCAACTTGATGTTGTTCGTCATAGCAGTTCATTATGCACTTCCGACTGGTACATGCTGTACGTTACAACTCTACATCATCAGTTCATGCTGCACTTCTGTTGGGGTCAAAATCGGTATGACGGAATCAATGGCCGAAACTCCCCGCAGAAATATAAAAAGAATCGTTTTATAAAACTCGAGGACCGTTTTATAAAACTCGAGAATCGTTTTATAAAACTCGAAGAATCGTTTTATAAAGCTCGAAGAATCGTTTTATAAAACTCGAGAATCGTTTTATTAAACTCGAAGAATCGTTTTATAAAACTCGAAGAATCGTTTCATAAAACTCGAGAATCGTTTTATAAAACTCGAAGAATCGTTTTATAAAACTCGAAGAATCGTTTTATAAAACTCGAGAATCGTTTTATAAAACTCGAAGAATCGTTTTATAAAACTCGAAGAATCGTTTTATAAAACTCGAGAATCGTTTTATAAAACTCGAAGAATCGTTTTATAAAACTCGAGAATCGTTTTATAAAACTCGAAGAATCGTTTT